>JAEIFV010000563.1:0-208739 GCA_018904265.1 Lordiphosa collinella | reverse complement strand
TTTGCAGGTAAGGGCGGGAGTCAAATGCAACAGATTGGCCAGATCCCTCAATACGCCGGCTATGTTATCATTGGCTGAGGTATGCAGGGAGAGTATCACATTCTGGTTCTTCTGCTGGTAGTTGTTGTTGTTGTTGTTGTTATTGATGGCACCCAGCTCCAACAGCTGAGCCTGACGCAACTCCTCTGCACAGGAACGCAACAAGGGCGAGATGGGCACACGCAACGAGTGTGAATCCTCGGCCAAGGCTACAGGCGACATGCGTCCACCCTGACAACGGCTGGTCTGGTTGAGTAGAATAAGACCAGGATAACGTGTCAGGCGAGGCAAAGCCTGCCAAGTATTAGCCTGCGCACTGGGCATGGACTCCACCAGATCAATGGTCTCCAATTGTCCTTCCCTCACCGAACTCAGGTGTCGCATCAGACGCTCGCGTGGATTACGCTCCAGATGGGTGGAGAATTCCTGATCATAGAAATCATTTTGTATGCTGGACAACGATTTGGTGGCCTCCTGACCCAGGCAATTGGAGTGGGAACTGCCACCAAAGCGTTCACTGTCATAGAGAGACGTTAAACTGGGCGGACGTAGCTGACCAAAGCGTTCGCAGTGCTGCTCCGCAGAGGAGGAGGAGGAGGAGTAGGAAGAGGAGGATTTACCCACTGACTTACTACCACCGCCAGCGGCCAACTCGGTGCTGCCTATGCCCAGTAAAAAGTTACGATTCAGCAAAGGTTCCAACACTTGAAGAGGCTGCATTTGTCTGATGTGCGTCATGAGTTTCTCGGTGAAGGCATCATGATCCTCTTCTACCTTGGAGAACTTGCGTACACGTTTCTTTTGTAGCAGGGGTGAACCACCACTGGCACTGCCACTGCCACTGTGAGTGGGCAAAGAAGCCGTTTGATTGCCGGCACCACTCAAAGAGTTGGGCACAAAGTGCACTAAAGTCTTGACGGGCACTGCACCACTCATGCCACCACCAGTGGACACAACGTTTAAGTTATGATTGGTGCTAGGTGCTGTCACTTGGTGGAGATTAGTGGTGCGTCGGGGTTTTTGTACTTCACGTTTGCGTCGCTTGCGTTGATCTTGCACTACGGGGGGTTTGGTATAGGTTATGGGCTCAGTCAGGGGCTGAGGCAAAGGTAAAGGTAAAGGCAAAGGCTGTGCCTGTTGCTGCGGCTGAGGTGCTGGTGGTGGTGGTGCTGCTGCTGCTGCTGCTGCTGTGGGCTTAAGGCTTTCCAATGTTTCAGTAAGCGTTTTCTCCTCCATTAATTTACGCTTTTGTGCCTCCACTTGTACTTGTAGCTGTTCTGTGGGTAATTTCCATTTATGCTGCTGCGGCTCTGGTGGTTCTTCCAACTCTTCGTGAGGAAGAGGCGGCTTGGAAATGCTTATGCTGCTTGCACTGGAGCTGGTGGCCAGCTCATAGCTGGGTGGTGGCGGTAAGGGTAACTGTGTTTGAGGCGGCGGTTCAGGCTCATTTAGGGGCAGGCTAACAACAGGCAAGGGCAGTGACAGGGTTACAGGTACCGCCGTTGCCTGTGGTGGTGTGGATATAAAAGAGGTTTCCTTGGACACTATTTGCACCGCCTGTTTGACTACTGCTGGAGGAGGTGGTGGTGGTGGCTGCAGCTGCAGCTGCTGCTGCTGCTGCTGATTGGACTGCTGTTCTGTTTTAAGCTCTAGTTTGGCTTGCTCCAGTATGGCTGTTACAGGTGTGGCACTGGTGGCCGTGGTGGTCATACTGGGCTTGGCCAGAGTAGTGGTGGTGATGGTGGAGGTAGAACTGTTTACACCACTGCTACTACTAACAGCCGTGGGCACTGGCGGTATGACTGGACGTGCCAATTGTGCCTCCAGAGAGCTTACCAAACCCATGCTGGGTGCACGCACATTGATTACCTTACGTGCGGACAGTGGATTGGTCTGTGAATTGGTGGTGGTGGTAGAGGGTGAGCCTGTGGCTGCTGTGATGCTGATCTGATTGAGATTATGACTGCTGGAGGAGTTTTGTAACAGTTGCTTGAGCAGCGCATTATTAGAGTCATCCACGCGAGGTGGAGTGGCTGCAGGCAAGGCCTCACTTAGTTCCAAACCTTCCTTAGACTCCTGCTGCTGCTGCTGCTTGACCATAATCAATTTGGTTTTGTTCTCCTGCAGATCCCCCTCATTGGGGGATTGTTGTATGACATTCAGTTGTTGTTGTTGTTGTTGTTGCTTGGCGGGGGTGGTGGACACATTTTTGGGTTTCTGTTGTTGTTGTTGTTGCTGTACCGCAGCAGCAGCAGTCTTGGATAAAACCAGGCTGATGTTTTTCTGTATAGAAATCAAAGGACGATGTGTGGCTCCTCCACTGACCAATGGATTATTAATGCAAATGGTGCCACCCGCCTGGGAGATGGCCGAGACCGTAGAGGCAAAGCCAGAGCTGGAGTTGGGTGTGCAGCTGAGTTGACTCTTGTCTAGGGGCTTGATGACCACACTATTGATATTGGCAAACTCCTGCTGCTGCTGCTGCTGTTCCGAGCCAGAGCCCGAGCCTGCTGTTGCCTCTGGGTTTTTGCTTTTATACAAAATCTTTTGTATATTCTCGCTGTAAGTTAACTTGGGGCGTGCATCTTCAGGGTTATCCTCCTGTTGCTGTACCATGGCATAGGTCTGTTGGGGATTGCTGGTGGTGATGGTCACCAGGCTGCCAGTTGTAGTTGTAGATGACTGCTGCTGCTGCTGTTGCTGCTGTTGGAACTGTAGTGACATCTTTTTACTAACCACCTTGGCTGTAACTATTTTGGTATTCGCCGGTTTGATTTGCAGTCCCGAAAAGGATAGCAAAGTGGTGTTATTCTTGGGCACACGTTTGAGCAGTTTGGTGTAGTTGAGCTGCTGCTGCTGGGGTGGCTGCTGCTGCTGGGACTGCTGTGACTGTTGTGTCTGTTGCAGCTGTTTGCTCTCCACTATGGTGGCTCCTCCTGCAGCCACCCCCGCACTGGCACTCATCAGTGGCTTAAGCAGCGGCACCGAGATGGTCTTGTTGCCAATGGATACCTTAGCCGTGGTTTGCGTTACCTCTGACAGTTTCTTGGCATTGACCATCAACTGTTGACCCTTCAGTTTGGTGTGCAAATTGACGCGATTGAGTAGGGTGGGTGTCTGGCTGGTGGCATTGAACAGATTGTAGTTGCCGGGGCCAGCAGATTTCTGCGTCATGATGGTGGTGGCTCCATTGTTGGTGTTTAATATTATGGATGAAGGCGGCTGCTCTTCCTTGCTCACCTGTTCGCCTTTGTCCACGCCCACTCCCACGCCACTGGGTTCTATAGAGATGATAGAAGTGGTGGAGCTGGCTCCGTCTTTTTTGGTAAAGCTGGTGGTAAAACCTGCTTAAAATTGAACAAGTTTAGTAGAGCCTTTCGCTCAAGGTGGTTTTTATATCAGATGACGTATTCAGGGTTCGTATTGCTGACTAATTGTTAGAAATAGACTGAAATTTTGACTAAAAACCAGGATATAACTATATAATTGTATTATGCTAAGAACTAAGATCATAAACTTAACTTTAAAGCAAGGCTGCAAGCCTCTGAAATTCTGCAGGAGATTCGGTCCGGGGGTTCGAACCCGTTGTATAGTCTAAGGTTCGGGACCGTTTCTTGGAGCCCCTGAACCCAAGGTTCTGGTTCGCACCCTTGATTCGCATGAACAGAAAAGAAATGTTTGACTTTCGATTTATTAATACGTGAAAAATGAAATTTATATAACTTTCTCTCCATATGCTTAAACATAATATTCGGCCCTGTTCCGAATTCCGAGTCGGTTTTCGTGTAAACGTTGCTTTTTCTAAGATAAAGTTAACTTTTTTATATGAAAAGTAAGCAAAATATCTGTGGCTACTAGATCAGGTCTACTTTTTTGACAAATTGAAATTCACTTGGCATTGAGCAATCGGTTTCAGCTTCCGATTTTCGTCAAACCTAATCTAGTAACCGTTGAAATTCTTGTCACCTTTCATTTTTTAGCTATTATCTTTTTGGCAACACTGGTTTAAACAGCTCACGCACGTTTCGTGTTTTGTTTCACTGTCAAACATCTTCAGTTTGGTCTATAATTTAACCATGAATCGTCTTACAAACGAACAACGCTTGCAAATTATTGAATTTTATTATCAAAATGCGTGCTCTGTTAAGAAAGTTCATCGCGCGCTTCTTCCATTTTATGGTCAGTTTAATCGACCCACTGAAGCGGCTATTCGGGCTATTGTGACTAAATTTCGCACCAAATTTAACCACCAACACGCTTACGTAGAGTGCGAACTGAAGAAAATATCGCAGCTGTATCGGCCAGTGTTAATGATGACCATCAATTATCGATTCGTCGCCGTTCGCAGCAATTGGGCCTCTGTTACTCAACAACGTGGAAAATTTTGCGGAAGGATTTAGGTGTGAAGACTTTCAAAATACAGCTGGTGCAAGAATTGAGGCCGAGCGACCTACCGCAACGTAGAATTTTTGGTGAATGGGCTCTTGGAAAGTTGGCCGAAGATCCACTTTTTTACCGAAAAATTGTGCTCATTTTTGGCTCAATGGGTACGTAAATAAGCAGAATTGTCGATTTTGGAGTGAATATCAGCCAGAAGCATTGCAAGAGCTACCAATGCATCCAGAAAAAGTCACAGTTTGGTGCGGTTTATGGGCTGGTGGCATCATTGGACCGTACTTCTTCAAAGATGATGCGAATCGTAACGTAACTGTGAATGGTGAGCGCTACCGTGAGATGATATCCAATTTTTTTTTGCCCAAAATGCAAGAGCTTGACTTGCATGACATGTGGTTTCAACAAGACGGTGCCACATGCCACACAGCACGCGCAACAATGGACTTATTGAGAGGCGAGTTCGGTGAACATTTTATTTCACGTTCGGGACCGGTCAATTGGCCGCCTAGATCGTGCGATTTAACGCCTTTAAGACTATTTTTTGTGGGGCTATGTTAAAGCTCATGTCTATACAGACGCATTGGAAGACAACATTGAAGCATTTATTCGTGAGATACCGGCCGAAATGTTGGAAAGAGTATGCCAAAATTGGACTAAGCGGATGGACCATTTGTAAGTATCTTGATGCAGCCAATTTATAAAACTTCTTTAAGGCTGCAAGACTCACAATAACAAGCAAGTGATCGACTATAAACGACTGTCTGTATTCGAAGAAGAGAAGTTTAAATGATCGATAGAAAACAATAAACAAAATTGTTATATAAAGCCTGTAAATTATGTTATAGATTCGTTTGAAAAATGTCGACAGAAGTTTTAAAATTTTGGAAAGGTCATAAAAACAGAGATATAAAAAATTGTGCCTTAACCATACTAGCTGTTCCAGCAACTCAGGTGTTAGTTAAACGAACATTTTCATCACCTAAGATTGATCTTTCGATTTAAGAGCTAGTATAGATGAACAGCTCTAATCTAAGCAGTTCCTAAAAATTTCAAAGAGTCATCTAATGGATTTGATCATTACAATAAGCTAAGTAATGACTATTATGAAAAAAAGGTATATAACATCCATTATCAACGAATTAGTACATCGAAAATCAAACTTTTCTTTTTTGTTGAAGCGAACCAAGGTTTGAACCAAAACCTTGGGTTCAGGGGTTTCCAGGAACCTTGGATTTTACAATGGGTTCGAACCCCCGGACCGAGCCTGCCGCAGAATTTTAGAGGTTTGCAGACTTGGCCTAGCGCCTCGTCGCCATCTACCATTTATATTTTGTAACTAAAAAAAAACCCAATTGAATTCAAAACCCCGCTTACAAAACAGTGTAACAGTTGGCTTAAAAACAACAAAAATAGAGGGAAAATAGATTAGCGATCCCAAAGGCAAAACCTTCGGTTCGACAAACTTTGGAGACGGTCCGCGGACCGCACTTAATCCTGCCAAATGGGCCTTTTCATGTGTGAAAGTGCATCCTAATACTTGTCCCTTAGGCTATCTATATTTGACATAATTACACTACTATTTGTGATTATGGGTAACAACTTACGACTAATGACTATCATTTTGTTTAGTTTCTGTTCATATCATCTATAAGCCTAGTTGGTGAAATAAATTTGATGAAAACTAAATCATTTCTAGTTTTTTAATAAAAATCATTTTGGCTTAGTCAATAGTTAAGTCATTTCGAACCCTGGAGGTATTCAACACAGCTGCTCTCGAGAGCCGCGGGAAGTTAAATCCGCGGGGCCGTTTTTATAAACAAAACGAAAAGGTGCTCTGACTCTCACCCAGAGCTACTACTGAATACGTCAGCTTATATAAATCCACCTTGCTTCCGCTGACCACATCCTTTGGAACTTACTTGGCTTTTGGCTAATCTCTCCAGCCATTTCCTCGCTCATCTCGCTGGCCTGACCAAAATTGCACACTATAATCTGCTGCTGCTGCTGTTGCGGCTCCTCCCGCTGCTGTTGCTGCTGCTGCTCCCAGGCATCCTCTCCCGTTGCCTGTTGTGGCTTGTTGGAGCACAATATTAATTCCGTTTTTAATTTCTTCTCCGCCTGTGGATGTTGTTGTTGCTGCTGCTGCTGCTGCTGTTGTTGATGTTGATGCTCTCCATCCACGCTCGAGCGCTTCTGCAGGTTGATCGACTGATAGCTGAGGGTTGCTGTTGCTGTTGCTGGAGCTGATGGCGGCGGCGCTCCTGCTGGTGTTGCCGTGGCTGTGGGTTTTGCTTTTTCGGCGGCAGCAGCCGCAGCAGCAAGCGATGTGCTCACCTTCGATATATTCATTAGAAGACCCACTGGACACGGGCGAATATGGTGGTTCGCTGGTTGCGCCTCAAATTCTCGTTGAATACATAGAAAAAAAATGTTTTCTCATAACAAAACCCTATGGACACGGGCGAATGCGGTGAGTCGGTGGCAACGCCAATTTCAGCGAAGTGGCAACGCTGAATGCAAAAAATGCACACTAAAATTTGTACACTAAAAATGCACACTAAAATTTCACACTAAAAATTCCCACAAAATTTCACACTAAAAATGCACACTAAAATTTCACACTAAAAATACACACTAAAATTTCACACTAAAAATGCACACAAAATTTCACACTAAAAATGCACACTAAAATTTCACACTAAAAATTCCCACAAAATTTCACACTAAAAATGCACACTAAAATTTCACACTAAAATTTCACACTAAAAATTCCCACAAAAGCTCAATCAAAAAAAGCTCAATTCAAAAGCTCAATTTCCACCTCTTCAACCAAACTTTTTATCTTATTACCGCAATTATTAAGTTAAGCTTAAGATCTTAACTCTACAAAACTGTAAAACCTTACCTTATTACCGCAATTAAGATTAAAAGCTATGTTACACATTATAAAACAAATCATACCCAGTACGCAGTTCTTTCTTTGTGTGTTTTCAAAAATATTGAATTTAGCCATGGAATCACATAATATTTCACTTGAAAAGGAAATCGTTCAGGACTATGAGTTAAGGATGAGTGGCTGCATCACTTTTAATAAGGAGAACATTAGTATGTGGGAGCTGGTTCCAATTTTCCGGCATATCATCAGCATATTTCCTGGCAATGGCATTGAAAATGTCAAGTCCATGTAAGTGCTGTGTCTCAAATCGCAAAAAAAAAAAAAAACAATTTTATAAAATTGATAACTTGATTTCAATTTTAACTTTAATTAGACTTTAATCTTGTAAAACTATTCCCTTGTGTGCTTTTGTGGGCTATCTTTGACACAAACCTAAAATGAGCACTACAAAATATCATGGACACAAACCGTCAGTTTCCAGAGATTTTGTTTTCTTTTTCGAAAGTTTCGGACCTGTTCCGAATTCCGAAAACGAGTGGAATTGCCGCAAATCGAGTTGATTGCTGTTCCGAATTCCGCAAATCGACAAGAATTGTCGTTTTCAAAACGTGCGCTGCAGAGTCAGCGGAGTTAAAAGTAATTGCAAATTAAAGCATTAAACTACTTCCCCAATATAATAAACTAAAAATTCGAAATTAGTTGAACATTTTTAAGATCGTTTAATGATAGTGTGACCATAGCCGCTAGAGTCATCGATAGTCGTGCGTGTCTGGTGGTGACAGAGTTGCCACAGTACTATCGATGTTTTCACATCACTAGCACTGAAAATTTTCACAGCACTTGCACTTCCGGTGGCCAAATCTTCTTCTTTTTTGGCCCGATATATCAATCACAACAGTCGTTTGACGGCCTCGTTCTCTGCAATTATTGCCAATTGAAAGACTTAAAATATTTAGCAACCATGTCCTTCTCTGCTGTGGGTGACTGTCAAATTGTCCTGCAGACCTACCAATACAAAAACCATAACATCTGGTGCACCATTAAAATTAATTCAGTTCTTGACATCAATGTTTTTGACAAGACGCCAGAGAATGACTTCCACTGGATGACGGCGTCACATTGGGCCAAGATTGAGACCGGGCTATGGCGTCTCCTAGAGAACATACACCACTGGCCACAGGATGCCCACAAGCTGGAAGCAGACCTACACATAGATCACATAAAAATGCAGGTCAAAGCAACCGGTAAACGGTTGACCGCCTTGCAGAAGCTGCTACAGTATCCTAAGCCAGGTGATGATGATTTGTGCCTGGAGTTAATACTGGAATACATGTCTCAACGATTCACCGTTTTGCCGGGTGCACAGCCCCCAGCAAAGCGCAAGCGTTGCTCCCCCTCCCCGGAGTCAAAAAGTTCAAGTCAGTGTCAACCGAAGGTATTGCAACCGAAAAACAGCGATACCAAAAATTCGCCAGAGGTCAAGAATTCGAGACGCAGTCGATCAAGAGCTGTTAAAACAGTACGTGAACCCCGCAGGTGCGTCTCACTAGGTGGCCAAAGGCAAACGCGGCAAACGTCACAGATGCTCCCACCTAGCAGTGGCCATGTCTCTCGTAAGGAAGAATGTGCCAAACCCACCCAAGAAAAGACGCCTCCCAGGATGCTACGTTCAGCCAGCAAACTTAGATCATGGTAAGGTCAACTTTTTTGAACGAATCTCGCTTACTTCTTTGCTTAATTCTCCATGCTGTTTTCCAGTCAAAAGACCACCGAAGTCAAGGTCAAGCCTGAACCACCACCAACTGGAGGGCTAAGTGATTCCCGTATGGCAGCACTAGACCATTTGGATAGCATGCTGCTCGATATACCCGAGCCGCCTAAAGTAAAGATACTGTGAGTATTACAAAAGTTTAAGGGGGGATTCTCCATTAGCAAACATTTTTTTCGATATTTTTTTTGCATTTTTTTATAGCTTTGAGAATATCGCACAAAAGATTTTTAAATTCGAAAGCAAATTTGCCTAGCAACTGCGAACTTTAAACGCATTTATCTCGAAACCACGTTATTCGATATCGGCCATGATATCACCAGTTACTCTGAACCGATTTTGATAAAACTAAGTGAAATCGACACAGAATTGTAAACCCAATCGTATTATCCAATGTTTGTTCCAGCACTGTTTCGTCACAAAAATGGTAACACTTTCAAGTAGCTCAAGAGCAACTAAGCAAGGCAAAATGTTCCTTTTTATTTTGCGTTTAACGTCACCTAAATCGATTTAACCGTTTTATTTGGGAAAACTACGAATCCAGCCATCACAAATAGTTCAAATTTAATACTGCTTGTAAACGTTGTATTATTACATTACATTAGAAGGGATGTTTATCGGTTCATTAATATTCGGTCGATTGCATACTGTCAAATCGTAAAATCGGTCGGCGCGAAGGGAATACACGTAGGAGCTGCGAAAACGGTTTTACCTTGAATTTTCCTTTGAGATAGTCGCGTGAATCACGTTGATCACATTTTTAATCCCAAACGCATTCCATTGCATAGTTGTTTAGATTTCGAACAATGATGACTACCGAGCCAACCATTAGTGTGTCGTGTTTTTTTAATACAAAGCTTGTCATCCACATCATTATTCTTAGCCGCTAAAATTGATCGCTCAGTCAACCATTCTTTATTTTGGTGGTTATAAATGATGTTCGGAAATATTTTGTTGATTCGATGAGACAAAATTGCAAAAATTCGGAGGAAATGAAATCAATCCGCTCGATTCGTCGACAAGAAAACGGCCATTAACGATAGAAAACAATTGCTTGGAGATACCTTGAGCAGATGGTTCGTTCAAGTGTTTCCCCATGCGCGTTTGTGCGCCATTGTGCATTCGTCCCAATAGACGTATGCGAAGTGTTTTGCAATGTTTTATGTCAGATGTTCAATAATTTGAAGATTTAACAGAAATTTTAATGCTGAATGAGCTGTTCGGCTTGCTTCTAACAAATTCCAATAGAAGAAACTGTCGGATCTCGCTCGAACAGTGGCCAAAATCAATAATATGAGGAATGACTTCACAGTTTCTTCAGGGCATTCAAGAAAAATAAGCCACCATTTCTATCATCAATTGCCTTCATTTATGTATCATGTACTTATAGGGTCGGAAATGCTTCCTTCTGGCTGTTACATACTTTTGCATAAACTGAATATACTCTGTGTACCTCTGGTACAGAGTATAAAAACAGAATTGCAAAAACTCTCAAATTAGATATTTTTTAAAAGACAGCCTCGACATGGAGAATCCCCCTTTAATCAAATTTCGAAAACTAATTGTCTTATCTACCACACAGATTGCTGGACATGTTGACAGAGGATAAAGTCCTGGGCACCTTTGATAAATATAAACCGAAATTTGATGCTTTGTATAAGAAGTTGGAGCACAATTCGTTTACAGCCAGCTATTTGAACATAGGACATGAGGATTTAATTGATATAGTTTCAGAAGAGATACAAATGAGTATGATGCGAAAGTTGTGCAAATCGTACAACAAGACGAGGGTGAGTTGTACCTTTTTTTGAGATTTAAACGAATAATCAACATCATTATAATCCCTCTTTCAGGGGCATGCCTCGCTGATCATGAATGCTTTGTTGCCGCAGTGGATTATCTGCCTCTTCATGGACGTGTACAAGTTCTCGGATGAGCTTAAGGTAGCCAATCATATCAGTGCTCAGATGAAGTACAGCATTTACCAAAAGGCTTACAATGATGCTCCACTGGATTCCGATCTGGATGATTGACTTTAAGTTTGTTATTTCAACTGATATTTATTCTTCATATATTTAATAAATTCCCTTTAGTTTAAAAAAAAAAAAAAGCAATTGATGTGTTCAGTCGCGGAGTGCTCTCCATAGGATGACGGCGACTTGTGGAAATTGTTTTACTTATAAACTAATGTGTTGATGCAAATGTCAGTCTGACTTCCAATATACAATTACAAGAGCTATACGTAGAGCTCATCATGCTGCTGTTTATCCTCGTCCTCATCGACTACATTTGAACTGTCGGCGCGGCCTTCCGTCTCATCACCGTCTTCATCAAGTTTGATTTGCCCAGAGTCTGACGTAACATACGTTCAATGCTGTCTGCAAATTGAGCAGTCTCTTGCAACATTTGGCCAGAGCGCAGTGTGGCCGTGCGGAACGTCATCAAGGCCATATCCTTGGTCGTGTCATCAGCGATTTGTAGAACACATGGAAATAATGAAAACATAATAATTTAACCTTATCATTATAAAACGAGCGTTACAGCCTCCATAAAATGCATTTAAGCATTTCCACCGAAAAATTATAAAATACACTAAGTTTTATCTTATTTTCCCAGGGAAACAATTAAATTAAACTAAAATAAGCCACTCTTTCATACACTTTCGGTACTACGAATAACTTTACACAGCTTTTAGCTCTTTTTTGCCAAATTTTCTAGCTATTTTTCAAGCTAGGACCTGGCGAGCTGGCAACACTGGTTAGAAATGCATTGAAAGATGATCGATATATATATATCGATAGTACTTCGAAAAGTCGAAATCGAACTTCGAATGTTATCGATAGCTTTGCATGTACTCGCTAGCGTAGCCCTGGTACATATTCAGTGTTGCCAGTTTCGCTTTTTTCCCGTCAAATCTGGCTGTTTTTTACGGCCAATTGCTAGAAAAATTGGGAAATTGGGATTGTTTAATTATTTGCTGCCACTAAATGTTTATGAATAAACGAATTTTTCAACCCCACGCAATGGAAATTAAATTTGAAGAGGCATAGCAACGAATAAACAATGCAAGAGAGTACAGAGAGTACTGATCTGGATGATGCCACATTTGTTGAATGATTCAGGTTGACAAAATCTACATGTAAAATAATTTTTGCTAGGCTCAGAGTTTAAGTTAAGGCCTTGACTTCAGCCGAAGGGGACCAAATTTTCAGGTTAATATTGTTAAATCACGCTTAACAGCATTCTTTATATAAGGTAACTGACTTACTTGTTTTCTATTGAACATGGTTTTAATCTATATTTATTAAAATATACAGGTATGGCCTGCGCCGACTCGACAAATGCTGCTACACTTATGATGTGCCAAAAAATTTCCTTCGAATGATAGGAACGGGATCTGCGTATGAGAATGAATCTCCGGAGGAAACAGTAGAAGTGGATAAAATATTGGACGGGCTTTAAATTAATACATATTAAATAGCATATCAAATATAAATAAAAAAAAAACCAAGATTTAATAGTTATAGAAAATTCCGCTTTTTTCTGGCTTTTTTCATTAAATTTTTCAGCTTTTTTTCATCATCCATCCCGTCAAATCCAGCTTTTTTTTCAATGAAAAGTTGGCAGCCCTGGTACATATTATTACATTATTATTACCAAAGCAAAAGCAATGTGGAGCCTTAAATTAGCCACCCAACTGTTTAAAACCAATCTAAACTGTAAGTACTGTAGCTAGCGATCAATTGTTATTAAAATGTTTTTATTTTGCAGCTGGTAAACTCGCCCTGTTAAACACCGCCGGTCTTAAATACTTTGCTCCACCCATCAAATACGAGAGTAAGTCCACCCCAGCCAAGTCCCAACACTACCCACTCACCTCTGGTTCTCTTTCAGATGTGGAAAAGGTCGAGCGGCCCAAGCTGCGCATCATGGAGCGCATGCCACAGCATCCGCCCAATCTGCGTCCGCCCAAAATGCAGAAGCGGCTGCGTTACATGCGCGGTCCCGAGCTCGTCCACAACTCGCTGCTCCACAAGCAGTACGCCATCATGGCCACCGGCGGCGGCCGTCTGCGCTGGGGTCACTACGAGATGATGCGTCTCACCATTGGCCGCAAAATGAACACCAACACCATGTTCGCCACCTGGCGTGTGCCGGCGCCCTGGCAGCCCATCACCAAGAAGGGCCAGGGTCAGCGCATGGGCGGCGGCAAGGGTGCCATCGATCATTATGTAACGCCCGTTAAGGCGGGACGCATCATCGTGGAGATTGCCGGCAAATGCGAGTTTGTGGAGTGCAAGGGATTTCTGCAGCAGGTGGCCAATCAACTGCCCTTCAAGGCCACCGTGGTGTCCCAAGAGATGCTGGACGAGATGCAGGCCGAGGAGGAAGCCAGAGCGCGTCAGAATGAGAATCCCTTCACCATGAAATATGTCATCCAGAACAATTTGAATGGCTGCCATCGATGGCTTACGCCGGTGGATCACAAATGGTTTGGCAAGCATTTATAAGGGTGGAGGAGCGTAGCTAGATTTGTAATGTCAATAAATTGTTGAAAATGTTAAGGCTTGATCATTAATAAATGATTTTCCAGAGCTATAAACTGTTGCAGTCCTGGGTAATTGCACGCATTTGTGACAAACTGCCAATGTATTTTTTAAAAATGCCGCGCTAAGCAAAAAAAGGAAATATCGATTGGTCCCATAACCAAATTATCGATTTCTACTCCACGTAGCAAAACGTAACACGTAAGGTGCTAACGATTACAATGGCCATGTTCAGCAGAAGAACTGTGCTAATGACATGGCCACACTGGTCCTCAGGAATCAAATTAATTTTAACAACAACAGAAAATCCCTATTACCGATGCTTGTTTAGACAGACAGACGGACGTGATATGTTGATCAAGAATATATACACATAAAGGGTGGACCAAAAGTAACCATGGGTTGAAAAGTTTAATAACAAAATGGTCCAAAAAATAGGTAGATCTTCTAAAGATTTCAATCGACGAATTCCATGTCGTTTTTTGAGATGTTCCATACATGTAAATGTGATGGCGATAGAAAATCAGCCACTCGGCAGGCCATACGGTTGACAGATGTTCAGGTTATATGAACCAAGTTTTGGCTTCTTAACTGCAATTTCTCCTTCAGGTTCTCCCCCTACACGCCCCAAAGCAGAGTAAATCACACTTAAATAGTTGTTTTGTTTTATGAGTTCTATTGCAAACATGTTGTTTAATTTTCCATTTTGTTTATATGGGGTAAATATGTAATGCATTATGTAATAATATGTTTTTGTTGTTGTTTTTTGCCGTCGTTTGTTGCAATTGCAAATTGCATTTTGCATTTATAATTAATTAATATAAATATTTAGCAGCTGTGCTCCGGATTTCTTACGGATTTTGTCGATCAAAATTGAAGGTTTAAAAAAAAAATTCGGATTGCACAACTGGCTCCATGCGTGTGAGAGCTAATCCTCGTCAACGTCGTCAGCTTCAGCCCCATCTAACAGTCGGTATCGTACCAGGCAGCCAAGTTGTTGTTGTCATTGGGTGGCGTTGGCATGGCATCCAAATCAAAATTCAATGCGCCCGCATCAATTTCACCCACATCCATGTCCATGGAATAGGGTGATGTGGGTGCCACGCTGGATGGAGCAGCTGGACCGCCACCGCCGCCGTTGCCACTGGAACCAGCATTGCCAGCAGCTCCGCCAGCACCACCACCAACTGGGCTGCTGATCTCGAGACCTTGCATCGAATCTATTGGTAGAGTATCATATCCTGTGGAAAGAGAGAGAAACGTAGCATTAGATGGGCGAGAATCTACATTCCAAGTTGGATTTACTTAAAAGAAAATTGAATCATTCATGCGTATTTCTGCTTGCTAGCTACGAAACATGCAAAACTCCAACAGGATGTACATAAGATGGTCTGCTCCTTCAAAGAATAATGGAAAAACTCAAGAAATATTCAAGACAAAACTAAAACTTTGCTTGGCTAAAACTCAAATAAATCAAAATGGAATTCAGTCACAACTTAAAAGTGGTAAAAACTTCTTCACCTAGTTTTATATATATTTGATATATGAGATTATGTTATATAGATTGCCGACTTGGTTGTAAATTCTGCTGCTGCAGCCTCTCTTCCTCAGTGTTCCTTCAGCGGTTGGGGGAGTAGTGGGTGTGTGTCTAAGCTGTGTAAGTGTTTGAGTGTATGGAGTGCAAAAATCTGCTAACTACGGGTGTGTGTCTATGCTCAAGTCCAGCCGACTGTTATAAGGAATATGTATGTATGCTTGTATGTGTATGCTGCTGCTGCTGTTGCTCTCTTAGGCTGGCTTGGCTATGAGATACACTCGCAATAAAGAATTAGAGAAGAAAGAGCACGAAATGGAAAACAAAGATAAGACCACAAAAATCATTTAATTGACACTGGAGATTTCGGGGATTATGAGATGCATCAACAAAAGGACAGGTGGGTGGGGGCAATTGTAAGATATGTAATTCAACTATTTTGGAGGGGAACACAAAGAAAGAAGTCTGTGCTGATATTAAAGATTGTTTTGGTTTGCCAATTAAACGGTTTCAACAGTCAGGTATTCCTTGTCACGCGATAGTTTATCGATGCGATTCGTGAGCACTTTAGATAAGTGTTGGGTTGTTCATGAGTGAGTTAACACAATTGAGTTGTTTTCCTTAACTGAACAAGTAAAAATGTTTTTCTTTAATTGTTCATGTCAGTTCAAAGAGTCTTGTTCAGTGAGAGTCTTGCTCTGGAGTTGTTCAGAGAGAGTTGTTCAGTCTCTCTCTTGTTCAGTCGCTTTTGTTCAGACGCTCTTGTTCAGTCTCACTTGCTCAGTGAGTTGTTTAGTGAATAGTTCACTTAGTTTGGTGACTGTACAGCTGTTTTTTGCTCACGTCTGTTCAATGTAGTAGGGATGTCGGATATAATATCGTTTGTGGCATTCCCAACAGCTTTTTTTTTTAAATCTTTAATTAAAAGCATTGTTAATTGTCTCTAACAAATAGGCAACATTCTGCAGTGTGAACAGAAACAAAGAATTAAACTTAGTTCGAATGATCGCTTATCTTCACAATGCCTTGAGATTAGTTTAGTGCTTGTAAAGCGCAGCGCTTCGTTGGTAAGTGTTTCGTATGTTTCACGCCACTTTCTGTACCGCTTTACTCTTGTAAGATTACTGCTTATTTTAGCTTAAGTCTGACAAACATTCGCTTAGTATTCGTATAAGAGCTCAAAACGAGCCTTGGCAATGCATATGTATTCTCTGTTAAATTTTTTGTTGATTATTAAACCATAATCAAACCTCGACCTTGAGCCTGCTAACATTCGCTTTGACTAAAATCAAAACAGGTCGTTAAACCCATATTCGTTTTAGTTTTAAGAAACATCATTGACAAAGTTTTAGCAAACTGGAAACACTCTATCCCAATTGAATTGTGAATAGATATTCAAATTGTTTTGTTAAAGTAAATTGTGTAGATGGGGTTTTGGTGGAGAAAGTGAGACCAGGGGCGCTGGCCTGCGTGTGGTGTGTGGGTGGGGATAATTGCATGCAACCACTAGGATATGGTGCAGCCGAATTTTCTTTGGAAAGGGCACGACGGAGTTAGCACAATAACGAACGATAGCTTAAAACGAATGCGCGCGGTTTCACAGGGTAAAACACACACATTATTCCACATTATTTTTGCGGTAAAATAAGTTTTGGTCGCATTTACAGTGAGTTAATTAAGTTTCCAATTCCAACAAAAAAAAAAATAGGGGAAAGTTAACTTCGGCTCGGCCGAAGTTTTGTATACCCTTGCAGCTTCCATTGAAAACAAAAAAGTTTTTCTAACTAAGACTACTTTTTGGACCTTACTTTTCTATGGGATCTATACTATATAGATGTCTGATTTCGACCAAACTTGGTGAAATCATGGAAAAGCATAATACACTGTTAATTACGAAATTTGGAGGCGATCCCATTAAAAACAAAAAAGTTTTCTTCACTCGAACTAGTTTTTCAACCGATCGTTCCTATGGGAGCCATATGCTATAGTCATCCGATTTCGACCAAACTTAGTGAAATCATGGGAAAGAATAGTAAACTAAGAAATTCGTACTTTGGAGGCGTTTCCATTAAAAACAAAAAAGTTTTTCTCACTAAAACTAGTTTTTCGACCGATCGTTCCTATGACAGTTATATGCTATAGTCATACGATCCGGCCGGTTCCGACAAATGTGCAGCGTATTTGTACCAAAAGACTTCGTGCAAAGTTTGGTGAGGATAGCTTTAAAACTGACGGAGGAGATAGCATAGAAACAGACGGACAGGGCGAAATCAACTCAGCTCGTCATTCTGATCAAGAATATATATACTTTATGTGGTCGGAGATGCTTTCTTCTATGCGTTACAAACATCCGGACAATTTTATAATACCCTCTGCAAGGGTATAAAACCAGTACCCAAACTAAAAATATATATTGCGAGACGCCATGTATTTTGCACAATGGAAAGAAGTACACATCACTAGTCGCGTGTCACGTTAGGCAACGGGTGGCAACGCTGCGACATTGATTTGTGAAGTCAACCTACTGAAACGGCAGATTGATCTTTAATCTATTAAATGACAATTTTTATGTAAATTTTGATATATTAGACTTTTTATGGACTCACTGTAAATGCATATTTAAATTTATAATATGGTTAACCTGTGACAAACTTAACAGTTATTATTACATATGTAGATTAGATACAAAAGTTTAGGGGGTAGTTTGGGGGGTAGAATATGATCGTTGGATAGACACGAATAACGAGTAAATGTAAATGACAATGTGGGTGGTGGCAAGGGGTGGGGCTGGGTGTCTAGCATATTTCCTTTTGTTTCTTTTTTCGTTCAACATACAACTTGGGGTAAGAGAAGGCGGTAGGGGGGTTAGGGTGGACGGAGGGGGGGTTGCGGGTGGCTTAACCTGACATACATACCTTGCTGATGGAATGCGCGACCTCCGTGCGAACTGTGCACACTGGGTGGACCTTGTCCATAAAGGCCCTCATATGCTTCTTCGGGTCCAAGCATATCCTGTGATGTATGGGTCAAGTTAAGGTGTGTGTGTGTGTGTGTGTGAGAGAGAGTGAGTGTGTGTGTGTTGTTTGTCATACGATTTATACGGTTGGGATGGATCAGAAGTGAAAAAGTGGTTAGGAGTAGAAATTACACCCCACACACGCGTGTGTGTGCGTGAGATAGAGAGAGAGTGAGAGAGAGTTGGGGCATAGTCAAGACGATAGTTGTTGTTGTTGGTTGATTGATTGGTTGGTGGTTTCAGTTGTTGTTGTTGTTGTTGTGGTGGTGCAGCAAGTGATTCGTCGGTGATTTTGGGATTTTTTTTGATTCAAACATTAAAGGAGCAACAACATAAGGAAAAGAAAAGATAAAAAAAGGTATAAATGAAAATCAAAAATTGTGAATTAATTACACAAACAAATAAACAATAAACATAAACATTAAAAATGAAAAAAAAAAAATAAACACAGATCTAACATTATTTGCTCAATTTTTACACGGAAAACTAATTGAAAAATCTTAACCATATAATATATACAAGAGATTCTACAAATTTTGTATGTACAAAGGATATATAATATGCCTAGCTCTATGTTTTTTTTTAGATAGGGAGAGAAAGAGAGATAGAGGAGGAAGCGCACGCACCTGCAGATCCGGACCCATGCCCAAGTCAGCATTGGCCCAAATGTTATTATCCTCGCGCAGCAGCGAGTTGGTAAGCTCAATGGAAAGACGCTTCTTGTAGTCCTGCGGCTTGTCCTCGCTCATGCGGAAGAGCACAGCAGCCGCATAGGTGGCCACACCCTCGTTCCGTGAATGCAATAGATCGGTAAGCGGCCCGGTGGCGCCCTCCTGTTCAATAATCTCGGCGCCCTCCTTGTCGGCAGCCAGTTCGCAAAGCACGCCGGCAGCAACGCGCTGGAAAAGGGAAATGTTGTTAGAACCACTGTGCAATATAACTGTTTATAAGTATGCAACTGTAACGGTGCTCTCTCTCACACGTCTTCAGTATGCAGTTCACACTTGCTCTCTTAGCAAAAGGCCTCTCCCTTCAATATGAAAATGCACTTTTCTCTCTCTGTCTCACCTGAATGTTCTCGATTTCGTTGAAAAGTAAACGCACAAAGATCGGTATAACCGATTGCTGGCGTATGAGTGCACGATTATGGGATTCACGTGCCAAAATGTGCAAGGCACCCACAGTGCCCTCGACAATCTCCTCCATGCGCACACCATCGGCATAGGCGGATGGCTGCTGCGAGCCAGTGGTGGCTATGGACGAACGTTGCTATCAAAAGGGAAGACGACGACACATTAATCCTTGCTCCTCTTTGCAGTTCCCCCCCACTACTTACACGTTCAGTGTCCTGGAAGGCGCGCATCAATAGCCTTACCAAATGATGTATGGCCCCATGCTCACGCAGTGGAGCATGATTGGCCGGGCACAGGGCCAGATTGCGTATTAGCCCAATGACGGCCTTGATCAGTGGCCAACGGGATGGCGGATGCAACAGTTTTACAATCACCGACAGACCATAATTCAAGCGCACCGCATTCTGTGCCATCTCCGAGTCAACGTGACGCGAGGTGAGATGACGCAGAGCGCAAACAGCCGGCTCGGTAATCTCCTCGCGATCGCCGGCATTGATAATGGTGCGCACCAGAGCATCAACTCCTCCCACCTGGCAGACGGTGGCCTTGTTGCGCTGATTGTTGCAAGTCAGATTCGAGAGTATGCCGGCGGCACATGTCACCACATTGACATCGGTGGAGCCCAAGACCTGTACCAGCGACTGGAGAAGAGCCTCCAAGCCCTCCACCTTGGTGGCTGCATCGGATAGATTGCGCAAAGTCCACAGACAGTTCTGGACCAGACGCGGCGACATGTTGCCCAAATGCATGGCCAGGGCCTGCATACCACCGGCATCCACAATGGCCGGCTTGTTGCTGGAGCAGACCGAGAGCACTTTCAGCACACGCGAGGTGGTCCACAGTAGCTTCTCGTAGTCGTAGGAGCGCATAATGCGCACCAGCTCATTGGGACCGCCGGAGGCGAGTATAATCAGCTTGCTCTCCTGGTTGCCATAGGCCAGAATCTGCAGACAGTCGGTGACAATGGCCAAGAACTTGACATTGTTCCGCTGCAGCAACGTGACCATCTTCTGCAGGCCACCGGCCAGACGGACAGCCATTTTGGAGCCATCCTGATGGAGCAGCAGATTGTGCAGCGTGGTGATGGCATAGAAGAGCACGCTCTCCACCGGCGAGGACAGCAGCTTGACCAGGGCCGGTATGCCGCCGCTCTTGAAGATGGCCAACAGACCCTGGCGATGGTGCGACAAGTTGTGCAGCGTGCCCACCGCTGCCTTGGTACTCTCCAGATCGTTGCTATTGGAAATGGCACGCACCAGGGCGGCCACCATCTGCGGACTGTTCATGATGGCGTGACGCGAGGCCTCCTTCTTGGACAGCTGGTGGACCATCATGGCCGCCTGCGACACAACCACCTGATCCTCATCGTTCAGCAGTTTAATCAGCTCCGGAATGGCACGGGTGGCCAGCTCGGCATCATCCTGGTAATTGATCAGATTGACCACGGCATGCTTCAGCATCTGCGAAGGCTCGGACAGACGCTGCACAGCGGTGGGCTGCTGCGGATCGAACTGTGTCGATGGTATCTCGATGCCCTCCTCCAAAGTCTCTGGGAACATGGCGGCACGCACGCGCTGCGAACGGGTCTGGCTCAGCTGCTGATTCATATCATCCACCTGATCTTGTGTAAAGTTCTGCGGAAAGCCCGCATCCAAATCAAACATCAGGGGATCCCCCTCCATTTCCTCATCCTCCTTGCCGGACAGCGATGGCACCTGGGTGACGGCACCCGAGTGAATGCCCGAGTCACCCAGATAGGAGTTCTGCTGCCACATTAGTGTCTGCTCCTTGGCGGACACCATGGGTGGCAGATCTGGTGGATTGTATTGATTATTATGGGACACTGGAAAGAGAGAGAGAGAGAGAGAGGGAGACATGTTGAAAAGGGCAGCAAAGGGGTGGCTTAATCCGAGACGACAGCAAAGTGAGCCACACACAAACACAGGGAAATGGCAAAATGTAAACCTAAACAACAACCAAATGGAAACGTGACAAATTAAACGCTCCAGGACATTTTTTGCTGCCTGCCTTTCTGCATGTCTGCGCAGCAACTTCTCAAATTACTTGCAGTCGACATGCCAGGGACAGCAGCAGCAGCAGCAGGATAACTCTCTAATCTCAACGAATATACATTCGATAGATAAATATGAAAATGGCTCGAAAAAGATACCTTTAGTCAAAATTTAAGGTAAAGTCGGCATTCCCAACGTCCATTTTCGTTTAACTTTGCCCGAAATTTGTACGGATTAATGTCAGATTCAAGTTATATACTTTAAAATTGGTTTCAGAGTTTCAAATTATTCACTTAATCATTCACTAGCTCACAATATCCGTCCTTGCCGGGTTAGGTTAAGCAAGTTATTTCCACAATTTTCTTTATACTTTAGCAATCAACTGGGCTATCATCGTTCTTGTACAGTCACTGATAAATGGTACTATGTACTTGTGATGTGGAAGCGATTGAGGATAGATTTATAAACAAAAATCGTTCCTTTTCGTCTTATCTGTGCGCACGCCCCGACAGAAGACAAGGACGAATCGGAAAAAGACGATTTCTATGAGCGCCTAGAAGATCTATATGACCGCTGCCCCGATCACGACATCAAAATCGTGCTAGGCGACTTTAACGCAAAAAATCGGGAGAGAAGAAGTTTTTCGCCCGACTATCGGCCGATTTAGGTTGCACAAAAAAACCTCCGATAATGGAGAGAGGCTAATAGACTTCGCTTCGGGCCGGAACATGGTCATTAGTAGTACCAGATTTGAACACCGCGACGACCACAAGGCTACCTGGAAGTCCCTTGATCAATCAACACGAAACCACATTGATCACGTTGTGATAGACGGAAGGCACTCATCGAGTGTTCTAGACGTACGTGCGCTCCGAGGAGCCAATATAGACAGCCAAAGTATGCCGCACAGTCTAATACACGCCGAAAGCTGAACGTTGAGAAGTTGCAATCACAACGGACATCCGAAGCCTACTCAGCAAAACTCACCCAGTTGATCAGGGAAACCCCACCTGGCCCTTCTGGTGTAGGCGAACAGTGGAAGCATATTTTACACTCTATGAGTACGGCTGCCAAGGAGATTCTTGGATTTGCCGAAAACACCCGAAAACAGTCATGGTATGATGATGAGTGCCGCCGCGCTACTGCAGAGAAAGACGTTGCGTACAGGAGAACTGGAGCAAGTCTGGCGAGCTGTTAAGGAGCGAGGAGAAGCGCCTTTTCAGAAGGAAGAAAAATGAGCAGGAAAGGCGCGTGAGGGAGGAAGTCAAAGTGCTGTTCGGAAAAAGTGAGACTCGAAAATTCTACCAAAAGGTTAGGCAACTAACCGAAGGTTTTAAGCCCACTTTGCAGGGACGAGCACGGAAATCTGGTCACAAACCCGCAAGTGGCACTAGAAAAATGGAGTAACTATTTCTCCAACCTGCTGGGAGGTGATGACGAACACAATGCCGCCTCTGGGGAAGTAGCGACACCACCAATCGATAGCATAGAGATAGACCCGCCGGACCATAATGAAGTCTGGTTAGCCATAAAAAGGCTAAAAAATATAAAAATCTGCTGGCGCTGATGAAATGCCCGCTGAATTGTTTAAGACTGGCGGTGAGCAGCTGGTAAGGTGCATGCACCAACTCCTATGCAGAATATGGTCCGAAGAAAGCATGCCCGAAGATTGGAATCTAAGCGTACCAATTACCGCGGGAGCAGTCTTCTATCATGCATCCTATGTGAACGTGTCTAAAGCCGAGAATGATTGAACTAATTGAACCTTATCAGTGTGGCTTTTGACCTGGCAAATCCACCACGGACCAGATATTCACACTGCGACAAATCCTGGAGAAGACCCAAGAGAGAAAGATCGACACCCACCACCTTTTTGTTGACTATAAAGCCGCCTTTGACACGCCGATAAGGTCAAAGTTCTTTGAAGCCCTGTCTACTTTTGGTATACCAGCAAAGTACGTTCGACTTTGCATGATGACGTTGAGAAGCACACAAAGCTCCGTCAAAATAGGAAAAAACCTCTCCGAGCCTTTCGATACCAAAGAAAGTTTTAGGCAGGATGACACCTTATCGTGTGACTTCTTTAATCTGCTGATGGAGTACATACTGCGCCAGTGCCCAAATGCTAACAGAACGGGCACCATCTTTACCAGAGATAACATGCTACTTGCATATGCCGATGATATTGATATCATCGGCAAAAACGAATCTGCGGTAAAACAGGCATTCTCAGAGATAGAGAAGCAGTCAAAACTTATGGGCTTAGCGGTAAATGAGGATATCAACGCGCAGGGAGTCTACGCTTGGAAAATCTGTTGCAATGGGAGAATACAAATTCAAGATTGTTAAGGAATTTGGCTACCTCGAAACGACGATAACCAGCGACAACAACACCAGTCTGGAAATCATAAGAAGAATTACTCTTGCAAACCGATGTTATTACGGGCTCAGTAAGGAGTTCAAGAGCAGAGCCCTCTCTCGGAAAACGAAAATTGCGCTATACAAGTAGCTTCTCATCCCAGTCCTGCTATACGGCGCAGAAGCATGGACAATGTCATCAAAGGATGAGGCGGTAATTGGCGTGGTGTTCGAGAGAAAAGTTCTTCGGAGGATTTATGGACCTCTAAAAGTTGGCGACGAATTTCGCATCTGAATGAATCACGAACTGTACGAGGCTTGTCCAGCGCATAAAACAACATCGGCTGCGCTGGATAGGACATGTTACCCGTATGAATGATAAAGCTACAGCAAAACGGGTATACAGTCGCCATGCGAACGAGTAAGGGGGCACGCCCGGGCCGGGTCGATCGAAGCGGAGTTGGCGCGACCAGGTGCAGGGAGATATTTCGAAGCTGGTGGGATGTCGCTCGGGACAGAGGCGAGTGGCGGGCATTAGTTGCTGCGGCCGAGACCGTAAAACGGTTGTGATGCTATCCATCAAGGCCAAAGAAGAAGAAACTTTCGCCAATACATTCTTGACCACCCATTTTCCATCCAATGGGTGCATTTTTCGGAAAAATGGTAAGCAGTCATTGTTGAATTTTTATATACAGGCCTGTTTTCGATTTCAATCAGATCATGCGGAATCGGAATTGGTAGCTGTTCCCGTTTCCGAAAAACGATCAAGTTATTCGGTTTCAAAAGTTTTGCCTAAGAGTCAGTGGAATGAAAAGTAAATGCCAATTTTCTTGGCAACTGTGATTCTTTGCATCTTGCAAGTATTTTTATTTTAACATGTCAAATATTGTGAAGATTTTGAAGTATCTATAGATATATCGAGCCTTCAATTTGGTTTAAAATCATTTTTATTACATTTGTACCTCAGAAATTGCATGTAGACGAAAAGAAAACGATCGAAATGAAGCCGAGCGCATGCGCAGTGCTGATCGAAATTGTCAAGGCTGCCTAATGGCTGAATTAAAATTCGATAACGATTCGAACTTTCATTCGAAAAGACAATCGATTTCTATTTCACTCGGAAAAGGGAACACCAAAATGAAAACGATTCGGAATTGCGATCGTTTTACTTTTTCATTCCACTCGGAAACGGGGAACAGGCCTGATAGATCTTTGAAAATGAGTTTGAACCTGATCGTATGAAAAACTAAAAAGTTTCACACAACAGTGTCAATTGAATAGACTCAAGTAAAAATCAATTCATTTGCTGAAAACTTTTACTTTTATTAGGGTCATACCTTCATACAAAACTAGACAGTAAGGTATTATTCGTGAGGAAATCGGTTCGAAAACCATTCTATATCTTGCAGTCCTGGGACACCGACTAATTTTTTGAGCGATTTGCAAAACAACCGAAGACAAAATCTCTAGAGATTTCTAGGACACCCCCGATTAAAACGTTTTGGAGCAGTAACTCATAAATTATTTAGGAATATGGAGTTAGAAGTTAGTTTTCCACAACGAAATTGGTTCCAAAACTGTTTAAAAAAGTGGTTCTTGTTCAAACTAAGAACTTGAAATAGGGACTAAAGTTTTGTTCTAGTTTTTAAAACTGGTTTGTAGCCATATCCAACCTTGAAGCTCTGCCTGTTTATTTCCCAGTTCGTGCTCTGCATTTCCCTATTGCATTCTGCTGTAATCCTTGCTGTATCCTCCTCTTTTATTTGTTGGGCGTTTTGTTTGTCACTTTGTCTTAATTATGCCGTCTCAGGGTTTTGTTTTTTTCGTTTGCCTTTGTTTGTGCCCAACCAAGTTAGAACTCGGCAATGGCACTGTTTATGCATAGTCAGGGAGCTCCGCCCAACACGGCCACGCCCCAGCAGCAGCATTTGCCCAGATCGATTAAACGCCTTTTATATACAATATGCATGATGCATGGGCCTTATCCTCAAGTGGGCCAAACACTCAAGTGTCAGCAGAAGCACGAGGAAGAGGAGGAGGAGGAGCAGCTGGATAATTTTATGTGAAACCCTTGAAAATGGAAGTTGCGTTGCTGCGGCACACACTAATTAAATTCTTTGCAAAAAGTAAAAAGCGAGCAAAAGTGCAGCCGAGTCGAAAATGAGATTGAGAGAGCGTGTGCGCTCAAAGGGTACGTACATACGAGTACTCCTTCTCATCCTCTTCCTCTTCCCCCCGCTTCGCTGGTGAGTGCAAATGAAGTGGCAAAAAGACTTCCCAAGCAGCAGAAAATGTTAAATTGCAAAAAGCGAAATGACAAAGCTCTAACAACAAGAACCACCACCGCCATGGAGCAGCAGCAGCAGCAGCCAGTGGAAGTGGGTGAGGTTGGAGGTTGGAGGGTGAGGCTGCCAGACAAAAGGCCTAAAAACAATGCACAAAAGATCATCCCACTAGTTGTTGATTAAGAGATGAGTTTTGCTGTGTTATTCATTCGTTTGACAGCAGCGCAGCAATGTGCTTGTAGTGGCCCGTTGAGCCCCGTTTAGAACGTCCCGTTAAGTAAATTTTGCTGTTCCACTGATTCAAAGGAAACTTTAATCCCTTCCGACCCAAAAACAACACAATTTCCTTCTATTCAAGAGAAATGTAAACAATTTCTCTTACTCAGTTAGTTGGATTTAAACGGAAACTTGTCTAAATCCTTGTTGTTTTAGTCTGCAAACCTCTAAAACTCTGCAGAAGTTTAGATTCAGGTTATTGAATCCGTCATAAAATCAAAGTTTGAGAAGCTTTTGCATGGCTAGTTACTACAAAGCTGGCGCCAACAGCAGAGAGGGGTGACCGGGTGTAAAGTTTATTCAAAGAAAAAACTTTTCATTAGATGTTCCGAGGAGGGATCGAACCCACGACCTCTTGCACAGCGGTCGCGCACACTAGCCGCTGAGCCATGATGTCTGTTTGGCGGAACGTCAGCCATTCTTTTAGACTGGCACTTTTAATCACTCACTTTACCCTTATTAGTTCCGGAAGATCTTTATCATTCGTTTTTTCTCAAATAGTATAGGACACCTAGATTTGATTTGGAACTTTTCCAACTTCAAAAGTATTACAAATAGCATTTCGAACAGATATTTACGGTTTCTGACTTAGAGCAGACTTAAATGGTTGAAATTCGGCAGAATTAAGGGCGATCCTTGAACAGAAAGAAGTTTTTGACATTATTTTGGATTTGCCGCGGCTTTAAAAGTTCGAAGATATGACTTTCCGACCAGATTTAAGAGTAAGTTGCGACAATATACTCAAGAAAAGGCTTTAAGATTTGAGATGGGGTGTAATTAAGACTGTTCCTTGAACAGTAAGATGGGATTTACATGGTGATGAAGTTTTTAAAAAAGCTTTTGTTTGTAGAAAAGGGGGTAGTGGTGTCACTTGCCCCTCTACATCTCTTCGCTCCACCGTGTAAATCTAGTCAAAGTAGTTTTTGAAATTTTTTAAATCGAAAATCTCTTTTCGAACAGATTGAAAGAGAATCGAAGAAATTAGGACTATCCTTGAACAGAAATACGTTTTAAGACATCATTTCGGATTTGTTGCAACTTCAAAAGTCCGAAAATATGACTTTCCCAGTTGACTTAAGGATGAGTCGCGACGATACATTTCCCCCCGAGTGCTTTAAGAGTGGAGGTAGGGTGAAATAAAGGGCGATCAAAGAAAAACTAGTATTTGAAATGACTTGCGGACGGCGTTACCCTAGAAAGTTGGAAAAAATTACATTTCGGAGCAGATTTAAGGGCAAAAGACTTCAAATTGGGCGAAATTAAGAACGATCCATGTACAGAAATGCGATTAAGGAAACTTTTCAGACTGCCTTATCTTCGAATGTTGGGGAAAAAATAACTTTCTTAACAGATTTAAGCTGAATTCGGGACCATATCCTTAAGAACAGGTAAATTAGGGATTGAGATTGGGCGGAATTAAGGGCGATCCTAGAACAGAAGTGAGTTTTTGACCTTTTTAAACTTGAAAAATAATTTTCTGTGCAGATTCATAAAAAATACGGTCCTTATACTTAAGCACGGTCTTTGATGTTTGAGATTTAGACAAAATTTTGGTGGATCTAAGACCATAAATTGTGTTTTTGACTTTTTTTTTGACTGATTTACCTTTGAAAATTCGGAAAAATGTCCTTTCTGCGAAGATTTAAGTGAAAATGGGGAAACGGAAACTAGAAATAAAGAGTGAATCACTGAACCGAAACGAAACCGCGGTTCATTTGGCTTTAAAAACCATGTAATAAACCGAAGAGGCGGTTCTAAAAAACTTTATAAACCACTGAACCAAATCATTACCTAGTTATTTTCGAGGAATTTGCATCCCTGCCTTAAATTTCCCTGGCATTTACTTGAATTGCAGTTACTCTGAGATTTTGAGAGCAGGGTTCCCCAAGAAGAGAGGCTCTCTGACACTCACTGTTGCATTATTTCGGCAAGCATTCGGTGTGTACTGCCGAGTGTGTTCGGCCACCAGGGGGCTATGGCTGGGAAACACTGTTCTAGAGCTTTGGTGTCGGAACCGGCCAGTTCAAATAGGCTTACATAGCATACATTTAACTTCGAGTTTGTTTAAAGTTGTCTACCAAGTTTAATTAATATGGCTCCCAAAGAAACAATGTGTAATTTCGCTTAAATTTGGAAAGAACTCTAGGCAAATCAATGCATAAAACCCTTAGCCTCATTAATTAAAAAACTGCAAGGGCATAAAACATTCGGCATTGTTCACTTGCATATCAAACAGTTTTGTTAACTTACTTGTACGATTCTGGGCTGGCATGTAACTCATCTTGGTGATTAAGGCGTTTTACACCACACCTGAAAATATGCAGAAAAAAGGAAATAATGTTTAAATAGCAACAAATAAGTCTTCGTACAGTAGGTCTTAAAGAGAGGATCACAGAAACCCAAAGAGAGTCGAATCTCTGGTTATTCATTTGCTGTACATTTCCGCTACAAACAACAAATATGCTGCAGCGTCTGCACTTGTGTGTGTGCGTGTGTGTATATTTGAGAGTGAGTGGCTCAGGTAGAAATCTATGCCGTGGTCTACCTGCCGTTTGTATGTAGTTAAAACTTGTGCACAAACCTTGAGAGTTATTTGTATCTTTAATATTTCTGTGTTTTTCACTTATTTATTCACTTTACACAAACAAACAAAAAATAAACACCACAATTATACAGCATTCTTTTCACTTCTTGTTATTTTTCTTGTACTGGTTTCTTCTTTCAGCGCTCTGCGACGACTTAACCGTTGGAAATGCGACAGACAAGTGACGAAAGCGGCCACCACAAAATCAGAGCCACTCTGCCACTCTCTCTCTCTCTCTCGCTCTAACTTCAGTTCGGGGGAAGTGTATTTTTTTGCTCGGCACCAAACGCATCAAAACCCGAGTAACAAGGTGCATTCTTTTGTGGTTGTTCGTATCGGCGTTGCCACCTTGCACACAGAAAACAAGAAAAGGAAATTGTGCCTTTCCTCATTTGTGTTTGTTTAATTATGCTTTTGTTTACACATGTACATACAAATCGGTTATCTCTCTCTCCCTCCCTCGCCACACCCCCGCCAGCAAACATATTGTACAATTTTCACACAAGTTGAGTTTGATAAAACAAAAAAACTACACAGCATTTGGTAACTCACCGCGTCAGTAGTTAATGTGGCTGCTTTAAAGCAGGTTTTCTTTATTTAAAACACACAATTTCTAAAAACACAATAAAAATTCCTGCAACCAATTTTCCAACTGAGAAAACTTATGTGTATATGGCGAACAGTGTGGCCGTAGGCAGCTTAGAGAAAAATCTCGATATATATCGTTTAGTGTAATATATCGATATATGAATATTTTACAAGTGAATTTGTTAAAGAAACATTAAGTTCTTGTTATAATAACAATTAAATTCAGCTTTACATTTGTGTTTGTTTAATTATGCATGTACCAAAATTGTTCAACCCCAATAATTAGTGCAGACAAACACACACACACACACATGCAGCCTTGTGTGTGTGTCCCTAATTTGCTGTTTACAGCCTCAAAACAAACATAACTTACTAAAATAGTGCTCTGGTACCTACTCACCGCTTTAATACTTTAGTATCAACTGCTTTAAAGCAGACTTTTTGTTATTAAAACACACTTATAATCCCCACAAAGAAATCAACAACTCGCCACAGTCAGTGTATACAAATTAGTGATGACACTGGGTGGTATCGCTTACACAGCACTGTCCACCTGCTACACTTATCGATTGTTAGTGCAGGTTTTAAATTCAGTTTTATTTTTTTCAAAAAATAATATAAATATTTCTAATCTTTAACAATTGGCTCGATCTTGATCAACTGTGACAGTGCATTTTTGGGACGTTCCTTGCCGTTACCATAAAAGTTATATATCTGAATTAAACCGAAATAGCCGGCCACCAACACAATTCCAATGATGGGCACAAGTATAGCCAATCCTCCCAAACAGGCAAAAAACATCATGGATACAATGGTTAACAAAGTGCCTGGGGATGAAACCAAAAAAAAAAAGAATTAAACTACAGAGCAATTTGATTTGAGAGTGTCTACTCACCTTCGAGCACCAGTAAGCCGGTAAAGGTCATGAGCATGGTGGCAATGCCAAAGCCAAAAATGATGAGAAATGGTAAAAGGAACACCAAACCGCCGGCCAACAAACAGATGGCCAAATGAGGATTGCGTACACACCAAATTGCAATGCCATCCACAAACTCATTGCCACCCAGTTCGGACATAACAAATCCTGCCATACGGCGCACCTGCAGCCCTGCCAAAAAAGAAGGGAATTACGGAATAATTGTAATTTTAATTGAGTTTGTAATTTCCTAAACAATAGTAGTTGTCCTTTCAATTACACAACTTTGACTAAAACTTACATAATCTGTCCAGTAACTGGAGTAAAGCATCTATAAACTGTTCGGGATTCTTGAGGGAGAGCAATGTTTGTTTGTTCTCTGCATGCTGTGGTGTAGGAGGAGGTGGTGGTGGTGGTGTACTTTGCCTATTATGATTGGTTTCCGTTTGTTCCTTTTTTGGATTTGTTGCAGTATGCTGATCCTGTTCTTTGGCAGCTTTCTTTTTCTTATTCGAATGCCCCTAGAAAATGACAAGAACGAAATGAAATGAATGAAAGATTGCCAGTGCTTGGAACACTTAAGGACGTTTTCTCATGTTCCTTTTTGTGCAAATCTAGGTGGATTTTGTGAACTTGCACTGCTGATTTTGAGCGCGAGCTATCCAGCCCAATCCAGCTGGATTTACTTAACCAGGAAGATGAGAGATTTTCGTATAAACAGTTTGATTTCGAATTGAAACTGCTTGCCTTAATATGGGAAGTGTATCCAAAATGTTTGGCTACTTGAATTAAGTAGCCTTTTTTTCTGAATGCAAGTATTAAAAATGGGCGTGGTCCGATCGGTCTAAAATTTTTTAGGAAATTAGGATTTAGTGTAAGCATTATCTGTGCCAAATTTCAATCCGATATCTCAATATTTGTACTTTATGCGACATTTTTGGGCTTTCTGACCAAGGTGCACTGTCCAGCTGCAATAGTTAAATTTTGTTCACTTTCAAAATGGCTGAAGACGCGTGTCTTGAAAGAATCAGACGCGGAGCACTCACTTAACCAAGATGCAATGGTTAAGCTTTTCAGCTTTCACGACTTGAGCATGGCTCACGATCTCAACACGCGCACATCTCTAATCGAAAGTGATTAAAACGGTAACTGGAGCCGCCATCGAAAATTTGATCTTTGACTTGGCCACTATCGCTGCCCCAAATTTGACCTACCATATTGTGTCCCTCCGTTGCTGTTGCTGTAGTTCTTGTTTTTACACTTGATTCCTTGCTTGATGTTTGAAATTGATTTGAAATTTATTGGGAAACAAATTGCACACAGAACATAAACATTAAGTGCAGAGCGCGTGGGGCTGTCAACTTGCCAACTAAACAGATGTATGTGTGTGCGCAGCGTTGCCACCCCGTTTTAAAAGCCAAATTCAAATTGTGTGTTCTCAATGCAACAAGAAGCGTAATCCATTGAATGGCGGTCGCTCAGTTATCCTGCCGGCTATCAAATGCTCGCCATGCTCGGTCATGCGACAGCGTAGCTTGGGTGCATTTAGGAAATTCAGCATTCTCGAGCTATTCTCGGCCAGCAGTGGCAACCAGCCATAGGTCTGTGACTCCAGCAAGGGTATACCCAAGGCGAGCCGCCGCTGACGTTCCAGCTGGCCCTCTGCCTGGGTGTAGCTGAGATAAGCCGAGTTAGTAGAGATAGTTAGTTAGTGTTAGAGTTAGTTATTACCTGATATAACGCAAGGGCTCGGGTGGCTGGCGCTGCTCGTAGTGGGCATAGAACTTGCGGGTCAGGGGAAACACCTGACCCACCGGCACAAACTGTTGATGGAGACGTATGTGGCGGTTGGACCTGTCTATCAGCTCCTTCTCAAAGGCATAGGGCAGTATTCTATCCTGCGGATCCTGGCCATCGCCTTCGCCCTCCTCGTCGCCGTCAGTCGTTGCCAAAGGCTTCATGACTTCTGTGACTCCTTGGCTTGGCTGAGGCCTGGCAAGGACGCCGCCTGCCGCCTGCTGTCTTTTCACTTATAAAAAAACTTGTACTCATTAAAGTTTTCTTCCATTGTTGCTTCATGGCAGGCAAACGTCAATGTTTTGCCATTCTCTGCACGCATCCCCCCTCCCTCCTTCCCACTCTCCACCTGAAATACAAATACAACGCATACAAGTCAAAGGCGGACGAGGGCGTGACCCACAATACAGGTGGAGCCAGGGATGCATAAATAGCTACAAAAAGAGTTCATGACTTAACGTTATATATTAAAAGCCGCCAAATTTGGCTTGAAAAACTCCCAGTGGGCAGCACTGTTTATTTGTTGGTTGGGTGGGGGGGGCAGGTGTTGGCTGATTGATCATTCCCTTAAAACTTTCTCTGCTTTGTGTTCATTTCATTTCCATGTCCTACAACCGAATCCTTGAAGTAAACAGCAATTTCCGAAAATAAACTCATTGAAATGATTGCCATTGCGTGCAGCCGCAATAACCCAATAACTAAGCTCTCCCCGCCCCCTCGTCCACCCCTCCCTTAGTCCACTCGTTGTGCAACTCCTTGTACGCCTATATTAGATATAATCGAATGATATTAAATATCTCAACATCAATTTAATTACAAATACAGTTCATAAAAAAAAGCCCTTAAACACGAACCTTAGCCAAAATATGTAGTTTTTGGGTAGGTTTTTGGGAGTGAAACCACATTTATATTTACTGAGCAGGTTAAGAACCGTTAACTGTTATAATTGGAAACACAAAAATAACAGAGACCTTAACGTAACGGTATTTTTTTGCGGATTTACACGAGAGTTTGGTAATCTGATAGATTTCAGGCATAAAGTATAAGTTGCTGAGAGGAGCTCGGCTTTGGCCCTTTGTGACTGTGTCAAGCCATTTTTACATATAGTATGGACGGTACGACTCGTTAACCTTTTCATAATTTCCTTTTTCAAAATATATACGAAGGCTATTAACGAAAATTTGCAGTCCAATTTTTTACAGAAAAGTTTTTTGAACCCAAGTCTCTTGAAACCAGTACCATTAATAGTTTTAAAAAACCGTAGATCCTGAGCAACAAGCTTCTCACTATTAATAGCGACTAATCGAAACCCTCTTCAGCGCATGTACAAGGTTAACAAAGCAGCAGTATGGAATGGCGATAGATAGGCTATCGGAATAGTTTTCAATTGAATGCGGGGTTCAACTGGGGTGCCTATTAATAACATCCTTAAGTACCAAAGTGCTTGTTAGCAGTCTCAAGGTCAAGGATTGGTTATAATTCAAGCACTTTGACTAAAATCAAAACAGGTCACCAAAAACACATAAGTATCTTTTATAAGGTGTTTTTGTAACTCAGCTCTAGGTGAAAGCTCATTAACACCATGCTCTATCTACCTCGAAACTGGGTTGTCTTAAGCCGCATATTTAATTTAGAATCCGTTTAAAGTTGTTTAAGTTAAACAGTCAAGTTAAAGGGATCTGGATCTATTCAACAAACCAAATTTGAAACACTTCATATTTTTGTTTTCAATATTGTATATTCAGTTATATTCGAATATTGCCTTTTAAACGTAACTAAAATGGTTATGCAGAGAGGGGAATATATATGTAAGTATAGGTGGAATTCTCTTTGGGAAATGGTTGGCGAATGTTCAAAGTTAGGGACAACGTTTCAGGCCTCGCATTTGAAGCAGCAGGTGATCCACTTTATAAGTGGCTCAAGCGAGTAAATTCTACTATACATAAATCACTTGATTGAAGTCTATTTTAGTTTTAGTTCTTTAACTAAACATTTCTACACATTTTTTATTTACACCAAATTGAGAGCTATGTTAAGTTAGTTTACAGAGACGAAGGAAGAGGCATGAGCAAAACATACACATATGGACACTGCAGTTAAACTGCTGTAGAAATGAAAACAACAGTAATACTTACTAGGGTGAGTCAAGCTTAAAAATATATGTAACTAAAGCACCTGTCTCACCCTAATATTACACCAAATAGAGCGAGAGGTGAGAGAGAGAGTGAGCGTGTGATGTGTGTATAACATTAGTATAACAGTTGAAGAAAGACGACAAAAAAAAAACCAACAACAGCAGCAGCAAATGCAAAGCCTACCATAATAAATACATTACAACTAAGTTACACAAATTTAATACAACTATCGCGCCTGTGATGTGTGCAGACTGTGGCTGCTGCCGCCACCCTCGTGGCCATTGCCCATAATGGATTCCTGTACCTCGCTGTCGATGAAGAGTCGCATGAATTGAGCGCAACGTTGGTTGTTGCTGCCACGCAGTAGCAGCCGTCCAAAGATGGTGGCTGAAATGGAACCAATGAGTATTAAAAGAGTCCACGTTTTAAGTCCTAATTGCCAACAACTTACCCACATGCTGCAGATCATAGTACTGACACTCGATGCCCTCGCGCAGGAACATGCACAAATGCATAAACACATTACGCTTGGGTGGACTCAACAGAGCAATGTAATCCATGGCCTTGGATTTGCTATAACTGGCCAACAGATCCTCCACAAAGGGTTCGAGTAGAGCCTGTTCGGGTAATTCCAGCAACAGCATCAGAGCCTGGGCAGCGCTTTGAGCATGGCCAGCTAAAAAGAGCAGAGTGGGGCAATTAGACAAGAGTCGAAGAGTGAGAGAAGAAAAACTTACGAAATTCCTCATTCGACCAGGTGTCCAGCCAGTCACGCACTGCATTAAAATGTACGCCTAGTTTATGCCGCGACTCGTAGCTATTGAAAATTCCCTCCAGCTTGGAACCCTGCTTATGCAAGTAGTCAATCAGCAGAAAGAACTCTCTGGGCATGGTCACTCGATATTCGGGTGATTCGTCATTCATCTGGAATGGAAAAAAAGTATTTTAAATATACAAATAAGTGGGAAAGGCAAAAGGGAACTCGCAGTCTTTTTGGTTTATTTCGCGATTCGTCTACGACAGGCATGTCTAAACGCAGCATACGGCAGAGCACTCACCAATACTCACAAAGAAAAGCACCAATACTAATAAGGGAACACATTGAAATTGGGTAATGCAACAACAAAATCACATGAAACTGTTGTTGGTTAGTTTGCATGCGCGCAAGTTACCATCCTCGACATCCATGTCCTACAAGACCACCTCCCGCTAGCTAATCACCAGCACGGTTTCCGGAAAGGCCGTAGCACCAGCACAGCGCTCTGCGAAATCACCACCGCCATCGCAGAAGGGCTAAACTCCCCTAGTCCGCACAAGCGCACAGTGCTGGTTGCCTTAGACCTGTCAAAAGCCTTCGACACAGTAAACCATGCTATCCTACTCAAGGACATCGAAGGCACAGCGCTCCCGAACACACTCAAGCGCTGGGTAGCCAACTACCTGACAGGTCGACAGGCCTTTGTTGAGTTCCGTGACGCCAAATCGAAGTACAGGAAACTGAAGCAAGGAGTCCCCCAAGGTGGAGTTCTCTCCCCACTCCTCTTCAACTTTTATGTATCCGGTTTGCCAACACCACCTCCGGAACTCAAACTAGTCAGCTATGCAGATGACTGCACCATCCTAGGATCGGACAGGGACTACAACAAGGTAGTTGAGAGTTTAAACTCCTACCTCCCAACAGTCTCAGCATATCTGGCTAGCCGAAATCTGTCGCTCTCCCCAGGAAAATCCAGCGCCACCTTATTCACTACGTGGACCAAGATAGTGAACGCCCAGCTCAACGTCACTGTGGATGGAGCCACAATTCCCACGAGCAAATACCCAAAAATATTGGGAGTGACGTTTGACAACCTGTTCTTCTTTGCGAGGCACTCGGAGAACACAGCCCGCAAAGTGAGAGAACGAAATAGGGCACTTAAGGCGATTGCTGGCAGTTCCTGGGGAAAAGAAAAGGAGACGCTACTGGTTACATACAAGGCCATTGGCCGCACCCAGTTCGACTACGCGGCACCAGCATGGACAGCGGCACTCAGCGACACGCAATGGAGCAACCTCCAGCGAGCGCAAAATGCTGCCCTCCGCACCGTTACAGGGTGCCACACCATGACCCATGTAGACCATCTACACGAGGAGACCCGAATGTTGGGCGTACGTGACCACTGTAACCTCCTGACCAAGCAGTTTCTAGCGAATGGTCTTGTGGCTGAGCATCCTAACCACCAGGCACTCCAAGTCCCGCTGCCCCCAAGAACCAGCAGGCAAGACTTGCGTCTACACCTGCCTGACGTGCTTGCGCATACGGGAAACGCCACCACCATCACCAGCACCGAAGCTAAGTTAGCGAGAGACGCCATCCACCAGAAGACAGTCACCGAAGCAATCCTCCGCCTCACACCAACATTACACCACACCACCTCTGGACTCAACCATCTCTCGTCGCAGCATTCCTCGGACTAGACCTGGAAGACTCGAACACACACACACACATCTTAATCCACCTTCTCATCATCCCCATTTCATTTTCTAAACTCTTCTCTCTAAACTTTCTTCCTATAACCCCCACAAAATGCGTACATTACTCTCATCCACAGCCGTTACAACAACAACCATGTCCAAAGGCTACCCCCGCCTAAGCCGTATCGCCAAATCCACTCACAAGAGGGCAACAACATTGTTGCACTTGCATACTCAGCATTGCTAAGTTGGAGGAGCTTGAGCCGGAAATGGCTTAAATTTAAAATTTGAGGTCAGGAAATAAACTTAAAGCAACTAGAAAGAATTAGAGATAAGGATTGGTGAGCGAAAGGGGCAGAATCGAGACGGAACCGGATTGCTTTAAAACATTTGAGTTCCCTTACTCGTTGCCTTACTCGTTTACTTACCAAATGTTTAATCTGCTCCTGTGTATACTCATTAAGCGGACGATCCGTGCGACACATGGTCTCCATGGACAGACCAAAGCAACTGGGCTGATAGTCACCCGTTACGGTTATAAATATATCCCTTCCGTTCACCACATGCAGTATGAGTATATCAAAGTTATCGCTACTCCTGATCTTCTGCAGCAGTCCCCTGACGGTGCTCACATCGACCATCATCTTCACTCGTATACTACGAGCCGAGTCTATCATTAAGCTATCCTGGCGCGGATCTACCTGCAGCCATTTCTCACATATATCGTTTATGTCCTTCTCCTTGAAACGGAAATCCACGGGCAGGGGGCAATTGTTGTACACATTGAAGTCCCTCGTCGAGGGCTCATTGAAACGCACCCGTCCAAAGTCCACGCACACCGTCTCCACACTTATCTGCGGTTGATTGTCATTCTCACGCTTGTCCACCGCCTTTAGCACCTCCTCCTGCACCCGTTTATACTTGATCTCGTCGCGGGTCTTGATCTTGACACGAAAGATGGCATAGACGGGCTTGTGATCGCTCTGCCGTATCTCCATGACGCTGTTGTAGGCCAGCTGTTCGATGCGCGTGCCCTTCCAGAGCACCCGGTCGCAGTAGGCGGGCGCCCGTTGCTTCTCGCTGCTGTCATAGTTATCCGTGCCCGGATCGTACTTGTAGGTGGGTCGAAACTTGATCTCACCCTCGGTATAGCCATCGAAGCACTTGCCCTTGCGCATCTCCTGACGCAGCTGATCGTATTGCTGGAGCAGCTCATAGGTCTGGGCATCGGTGAGGGGACCGGGTCGCTGCTGACCCGGTGGCTCCTGTATGCGATAGTTGAGATCGCCCAGCCAAAAGATGTGACTGCAATTAGAGAGAGTAGGAAAGTGACTTGGAACTGGTGTAAGAGCAGGCACCTACTCATGATCGCTAATGGTGCGTCGATCGGCGAATCGCATGCCCTCCACAATGGCATTGTAGTCCCGATTGCGTTCCTCCACATAGCCCATGTGGGCGGCCAGATGTGAGTTGATGAAACAAATGTTGCCCTCATGCAGCTGCAGGCTGATGGCCACGCCCCCCTTGTTGCCCAGGGCATTCAGCACCCCACGGGCCACCGAATGGAGTTGACAGCGCAGAATATGTTGACGCAGTTGCTTGCGTACAATAACCGTTAAAGTTATCCCCACCAGACGCACCGAACGCAAGACTTCATACTCCACGCCAGCAGCCACACTCTCCACCATCTTTAGGCTAAAAGAAAGAGCAAAAAGAGTTGGAGTACGTTCAAGTGGTAAATCCAGCCAAAACTCACATCCATTGACATGCACTGGCCTCCAGTTGGGCGGAGTTCAGCATGGCCTTGGTGGGTGTATCCAGTTCCTGCAGTCCAATGGCATAAATATCCGGCGCTTGTTCACTGCAGTCCAGCCAGGAGCGTAAGGGACTGTTACTATCGCAGCAGGGCTTGTTATTCACATTCCAGGTGGCACAGTAGACTCTAAACTCAAGCAGAAGCAGTTAATCTCCTCCTCTCTCCTCCAACCAAGCAACTACTTACATGATATCCTTGTATACAATATACTCCGCCTCGCGCTTCTTTAGCTCCTGTTTGACCTCACCAATCTGACGATAATCGTTGAGCCAACTAAAATTAAGCACCGCTTCGGGATCGCATTGGGACATGGAACTCTTGCAGGAAATAACCTTGGCCACAAACTCATCATACTCATCCGACTTCAAGGGATAGTAATAGTACTTAATGGGTCGATCCTCGGCGGTGGATAAGTCGAATTGCAGGCGTGTAATAGAACCTTTGCCATCGCCTGAAAAAGAGTCATTCAAAGAAGTGAAATATCTAGTTACCTTAGGACCACCCAAGAGCTTACCCTGCCTCAGCTGGAAACTTTCACTAATGGCAAACACTTTGTGTATGATCAGCTCATTGACTGAGGTCAACGGTTGTCGCAGGTAGGAGAATGAAATGAGTGCAAATGTACCACCCGATTCGGATGACACCAGGGCAAGCAGACGATCCACATACTCCTGGCCCTGAATTTGATAAGCTTCGAATGTCTGAAAGAGAAAGAGAGAGAGAGAGAGAGAGAGTGAATGAGAAATTCCAAAGAAAATTAACATTTGGACCATCTAATTGAGGAATTTTTCCATTAACTGAAACAGCTTTTCAAACAATCTGGGCTAATCTGGCATATTTTAAATAGTTCAAAGGCCTCCACTGAAAAGTTGCTCAACTTACTCTGAATATTTACATTTTACAAACAAATCTCAGCCAAAACTATGCACTTAACTTTGCGAATAATGATTTATTATGAGTTTTGATAAGGATTATCTAAACTAGAGTGGTTAGATAAGGCTACCACGACACACATTTCCACTGTGAAACATTGGTATAACAATGGGGAAAACAATCAAAGTAGATAGCTCTAAAAAAAACCTCATAAAAAAAGAAAATTTCTGTTTCTGGTTCGTCCGTAATATCAAAGAATCTTAAGGCCAGCTGTATTCCTTATAACTTTTGACTCGGTCAATCAATCATCGGCTTCCCTTCAATTCTTCTCAACTGGATCCTGGCATATTGAGCTAATCGAATACTTTCCAGCTTCATAAGGGTACTTTTCAGGGTTTCCCATTTTAAGCTTTTCATAAATGATATTCCTCAAGTTGAATCCCATTCGCAAGCACTGATAACCTTAAAAATTTTTTTTCAAAAAAAAAACAACCCGCTCCCCCCCCCCCCAAATATTTTAATTTTTAAAAAAAAAAACCGGTTTTTTGGGAAAAACTTATTTTTTAAGGGGGGGTACAAAAAATATTTGATTGGATACAAATTTGTTTCACGAAAAGTAGATTATTTTAAATCCTCATTGATTTTGCATATTTATAATCATATCTTCGACCTAAAATCATATTCAAGAATATTTCGACCTATTTTGACCTATTTTGGAATATGTCATATGCTTATAAGTATTCGAATAAATAATACCAACCAAACGGCGGCGGCAAAAAAAAATTAATTAAAAATAAAAAAAAAAACCTTTTTTTTTTTTTGGCCTTAAAAAAGAAGAAAAAAAAAAACCCCAAAAAAAAAAAAAAATGAAGCCACTGATAAAGCCGGGAAGTTTATAGCCAATCTTATAGTTTTAAGTCTCAATGATTTGACTCCCACAAGACCATATCTAGTTGCTAGTAAGGAGATAGAAAACGTTAACAGTGGTTCAATTTCAAGATTCAAGATTTGTAAATAATGCCCTGAGGAATTTGTGGCCGAATGACATTGAAGAAAACGTACTTATGCTACTAACGGATGCAGCTGCATATATGATTAAGTCTGGAAAGCATCTAAAAGTATCCCAACTTAATTCATGTTATTTGTTTGGCTCACGCGCTCCATAGGATTGCGAAGACTGTGCGTGCATCCTATCCTGATATAAATTAATATGTGTCCAAGACAATGTAAGAAAGAATAAATATGCAACACTTACATCGTGTGATGTATTTAATATTATAGGGCGGTGCCCACTGGACGCGGAATATTACGCGCGAAATATACGATGTTTCGCAGATTCTTAACAGAGTCTTCTAAGCTGCTGCTATTAACTGCACATCTATGTGCTTCAGTCCCTGCTGCATAGATTGCCCTGCTATGCGGTTTGTTTGGCTCACCAAGCTCTCGATGGCAGGCGCCATCTTCTCAGCAACTGCTGTGCTATGGCAGTCTGATTTTTTCGGAGTGTGGCCTTCACTTTGACAGCGTTTATTAAATTAATTTTATCAGCATTTGAAAATGGCTGTAATCGTCGCTTTTTGGCAGAATGTTTTTTTGGTGCGCTCATTGCTATGTTTGTGGTTCTTCTTACTTACAATTCCGTGCGATTCGATTCGTTCTCTCATAATTTCGAGCGAAATGAGGCGTTAACAACACTTTACTCGCTACGTAATTGGTAACAGAACGTAGTGGCGTAATCTTTTTGTGTCGAGTGGAAACTGTTTACGGAATCGCGACACGGAAAATTTACGCAGCATATGGTTTTATATGCACTTTTTTTTTCGCGGTCATTTCGCGCCGAGTGGACACCGCCCTTATCCGATACCATGGAAAAACTTATAATTTTACCAGCCACACATATGTGAAATAAACTTACACACAAATCAAAAAATCTCATATATGAAAAAATATGTTGACATATTTTGACCTAAATTGACCTAATTTGACCTATTTTGACCCATTTTAGCATATGCTTTTACCTAAAAAAAAGCATATTTTTGATATGATCATCTTAAAAAATTGCCAATATTTATATTAGTCAAACGCCAAAATTTAGAATTTTTTGGACCACAAACAAAAAAAAACCTAAAATCCGATGTCTATTGATAACATTTCATTGGAAAGCATCTATAAAGTTGGATGATTTGGGTGTGAAATTTCTCCAATTTGTTAATACTTAAAACCATTTTTAGAAATCTTTGAAGAGCCGCCAAGTCGCTCTAAAGCAGTGGCCGTTAAAAACACACTCACATTTTATGCATTGGTGTGTGTGAGAGCAGCGCAAAAATTGCTCTCAATTTCAGTATCAACGATAGCGTCGCGGCGCAGCAAAACAAAAGCTCAACACGTACCGCAGCGGCGCTTGTACAGCTTATAGTGAGCGTGTGAATCTGAACAAATTGTGAGGGTTTGCACTATGCCTAGAACAGGCCTGGCCAGACATAGCCCCTGGGGCCCGAAGTCACTCGCCGATTCACACCGAATGCTTGCCGAAGTCAATCATCACTGAGTGTCAGAGAGAGAGACAGACATATATTTTTGTCCTCTCCATTTGGCCAGGCCTGGCCTAGAACATAGCGACGTGCCGGCCTCTGCTTTAAAGGCTCTCAAGACGCACAGACGCTTATCACATAGAAGTTGATTAGACATGCAAAGCTGCTATGGAATCGTTAAAGGTTCACTGAAGAGTCTTTTTGAAGTTACTTTTAAGGCTATGAAACGCTCAGAAGCTTAGAATACCAAAGGAAATCACTCAGATATCGCATCGCAGCCGCTTAGATAGTCAACGTTGTGCAGACTCTTAAAAATACTTAGAACATATCATTCAGATATCGCTTAGAAGTCTCCTAAATAGTCAGAGGCGCTAGGGAATCGTTAAAGAATCTCTGAGGAGTCTTTGAAAACGCTTAAAATCAAATCATTCAGATATCACTTAGCAGCCGCTTAGATAGTCAGAGTCGCTAAAGTCACTTCTTTTCAGGGATGCAAACCGGTTCTGAACCGAACCGTACCGAACCGCTTTTTTCAGCTGGTGAACCGAACCGCAAACCGTACCGGCGTCCCTTCGAAAATGCTGAACCGAACCGAAAACCACAAATGAAAACGGTTCGGTTCGGTTCAGATCACTGACGAGTCTCAAGACGCACAAATTTTTGGACTTTTTAATCGAATTGCTACGATAAGTCCTTATTGGTGCCGGATTATATAGCACCCAACCATTTTAAAACATGCAATTGTCCACCGACCTCTGAATATGCCTATCATAAGTTAACATTCCTTCTTTGGAAGTTGCTAACCGATTTATTTGTCGAGCTTCTTCACCTAAATCCAACTTTAGCCAGAAGTACAGCTGTTAAAGTGTTATCATTACGACGAAGCAACACATCCAACTATTCAAACTTTTTATTTTCGAACAGATTTAAGCAAAATTCGGGACGTTATCCTTAAGGGTTTATGTTCGGCAAAAAAAAAAAAAAACAAAAAAAAAGTTTTTGTTTTTTTTAAATATAAATATGAAAATATCTGGTCGTTAAACTAAAGGATGGGCTTTAAGGGTTCAGATTTTACAGATTTTCCGCATCCAAGAATATAAAGTGCGCTGCGAATTCCTTTCCGCGCAGATTTTTGGGAAGATCGGGGTTATTTGCAAAAACAGAAGCTTCATTAATTCTATATTAAATAAAGACTGAACCGAACCGAAACCGCGGTACAGTTGGCTTCAAAAGCCATGTAATAAACCGATCCGGTGGTTCAAAAACTATGTGAACCACTGAACCGAACCTGTCCTTATATCCAATCGGTTTGCATCCCTGCTTCTTTTAAAGTCACTTTTAAGGCTCTGAAGACGCTAAACGCTCATAAGCACTTAGAAGTCATTTAAAAGTTCATCAGAGTCGCTGGGCAATCAATAAGGAGTTCTTTAATAGCTAGTCAGATATCACTTAGATGTCGTTCTATAGACGCTTAGAGCTACCTAATCATTTGGGAGTCTTTGAAGAGTCGCTTAGTTACTAGAAAATCGCTTAAGTGACTCTAAAGAATCTGCCTTTTTTCTGAGTATTCCGTATATTTCCTCAGTTCCCAGTGGTAACTTTTCTGTTAACATTGCTGACCCCGGGAAGCTAGGTTGAAAGTTAATCACTAGACAACTATATGTCGCATGTCTGGTCTCCATACTATCAAAAGCAGTTCTTACTTTTAAGTCCTACCACCCATCTTCGGGCAGGAGTAAACCAAAATAACGATTTGATGGCCGGAAGTTTTGTGATAAAAATGTAGCTGATAATATAATTAAAATTCCATGAAAGTTTCAATATTTCGAGACTGTAAGCTTGTCATCAAAGTACAGACTTAACGGAAAGCCCTAAATAGCTGAAACTTGTACCGTATTTTCCATTTATGTTGGAAATGAGCGCTAAGAAAAGAATATTGACAAATTCCAATTGTTAATCGACGTTCGTCATCGAAGCACAGACTAAACGGTAAACCCCATAAGTACAGTTGTTTTCTTTTGACAATGAGTACTAAGTCGGGATTTTGATAAATTCCAATCAGAAATAAGACATATTAAAATCGAAAAAAATAAAGAAAGTTTAGATTAGCTAAGCAAATTAGGAATCCGTCACCTTAAAGCCACTGTTTTCTCTAAATCCTTAAGACAAGTCAACTAGAGCATGATAGAAAACGAACCTCAGGAGTCCAATTCAAACCACAAAGAACAGTCAATAAGAATTAAGTACTACGTTGATTGTTCTAAAATAGCTGAATATTACACAAGAAACGTATTCAAGATTTGGGTGGACAACAGAAATGAAAACATGTATGTATGGACGTGCAGAAACAGAAGATTCACTAAATTAAGATCGCTAAGGAATGAACTTTTAGCAGACTCATTTAACTGTTAAGGATATGGCTCATCCGCAAACAGAGTGGCCAAGAATGTACGCAAGTATCTAGAGAAAGTATTGACTTTAAAGCAAGTCTTAAAATGGCTTGGGCCGGCAGCTAGGCATCAGCTATCTAACAGTTGCATTACCTTAAAGATCAAGTATGGATATCTGAGTACTGAAATACGATTCAATTTCCCCCTTATTCCGGTATGACAACAAAGTTTCCCTAGAACTACAGACGCCCAAGTTCTTCTGAAATCTGCCTGCCTGGAGTATCCATATTATGGTACACTGTTATCTGAGTTATTGAGCAATTCTTGGCCTTTTTGGTTGATAGCAATTGCTGCTACTATCTTGTTACCCACGTAAGTGCAACTACACACATGCAAATGTACAACAGTACATACATATGAATTGATTAATCATCATGAGACGCTTACATAGTGTACAATTTCGTCCTCCTTGAAGCGTTCCTTCACAATCTCTGATAAGGATTTCTCTGGTATGATGGAGTCGCCGCCATTTGTGGTGGTGATAATGCTGTCGCCTTCCATGTTGTGGGTGGGCCTTCCAGGGTTATTATCTCGGTATGCAGAAGAACTGTATTATATGACCCTGGCTCTGGGCTGTGTTTGTTTGCTTTTCTATTTTTAGTTAACGCGCGCCCCGTCCAGCGCCAGTGAGGTGACGACAGCAGCAGCAGCAGCAGCGACTGATTGAATATGAATGGGTAATGGAATGGTGTTGGCACCGGCTTCAGATTATCGAGTCTTGGATTCTTGGATCCGGTGAGTCTGACCCTGGCCGTTGGCTTGTAATTGTAACTGTTTGTTTTTTGTTGTTGTTGGTTCTCTCATTTGCCATCAAGGTGGGTGTATTTCTTACACACACACAGACACACACGTACCAGAGAGTTATTCATCGATGACGATACTCTGCGAGTTTCGATTAGCTTATTTTTGTTTGTTATGGTGTTTGCTGTTTGTTTAGGGAGGGGTGGGGTGGGTTAAGTGTATTTAATTAATGTTTAGCTCTTAATTATATGCTTAATATGTATGCTCAATTAATATAAAAGCCTTTACCAACACTGGCTTTTATAACAGCTGTAGAGTTACAGCTATCGATAGTTAAAGAGAGGGGTCACATCTTTTTTTGGTATTTTGCAGCTGATTGCAGCTGTCAAATTTCGCCAGCGTCTGCTTTTATTTAGTTATTTACAAAAAAAAAAAAATATGGCACAATTCGAAAAGGAAATTGTTCAGGCTGTTATTATAGCCGATAATAATATATGGAACTTTAAACCGCTATCGGATGAGGGCTCCACGGTTTGTATTTTGTGTTCTTTTATTTTGGTACACGTTTCGCTAACCAGTTCCATTCCTTCTGCTCCTCCAGGCCTTGCTGCCGCTGGTGAATGTCAGCATGCTGGACTATGCTTTGATAGCCTTAAATCGTAGTGGCGTGGAGGAGGTCTATGTGTATGCCAGTCTTTATCTGCAGGACATACGGGATCATATCAAGTGAGTAGCCCATTAATACCGGGATTAATACCGGTAGTTAACCGAAATAAACCGTTTCAAATCACGCATTTGGAGAACCGATACCGTCTACCGTTATTATTGGAACCGATAGAACCGGAACCAAACCGAAACGCTGGTACCGGAAAAGTAGACAGGGCTTCAAAGAACTTTTGAACGTATCGTTGCGGTATTAATCCCTGGCTAGGACATTACTAAACCTAAACTCTCTTCCCAGACAGGGCATAGCCACCTATGCTTCGTGGTCCTTCAAGATGACCGTACATGTCATTGGCGGCGAGGGTTGTCGTTGCTTTGGCGATGCCATGCGAGATCTGGATGCCAAGGCCTTGATTCGTGGCAATTTCATACTCCTGGGCGCTGACACTGTCACCAATGCCGATCTGCGTCCCGTACTGGAGCAACACAAGCGTACGGCCAAGTATGACAAGGGCACCGCCGCCACTCTGGTCTTTAAGGAGTGCTCCAATAATATGCGCACGGGCAACGAGTTGCTCATTGCCGTGGACAAGCAGAATACACGTCTGCATTACCATCAACGCCTCAGACCCAATCACAAGGAGACGCGCTATCAGCTACCACTGGATGTGTTCCTCAACAATTCGTGTGTGTCGCTGCATCACAATCTGCTGGATCCCCAAATAGCCATAGGATCGCCTTCGATGCTGTCGCTGTTTAGTGATAATTTTGATTTTCAGACACGTGACGACTTTGTGCGTGGCCTGCTCATCAACGAGGAGCTGCTGGATAGCCGCATTTATGTGGCACTGCTGCCACCTGCCCAGTATGCTTACAAGGTGAACAGTTGGCCCTCCTACCAGCTGGTCAGTCGTGATATTATCAATCGTTGGGCTTATCCTTTGGTGCCCGATATGGGGGTGTATAAGCTGCAACAACAATATGTTTTCCACAAGGATAACATCTACAAAAGCCCGGAGGCTTACGTGTCCAAGGTGGCGTTGCATGAGAATGCGGTAATACAGGCGGGCAGCCACGTGGACGCGGGCACGGTGATCAGGGACAGTGTGATTGGAGCCAATTGTCAAATAGGCAAGAATTGCCAGCTGAATAATGTCTTCCTCATGGCCAATGTGACGGTCAAAGACAACTGCCGGCTGGAGCATTGTGTTTTAGGAGCTGGTGTGATCATCCAAGAGGAGTGCCATATAAGTGCCGGCTGTGTGTTGGGCGCCAACTGTATACTGCCGGCTAAAACGCAATTGGCTCACACTTTGGTCACCAGTTCACCGAATACCCAACGCACTGAGGAACAGGAGACAGGTGAGTTGTTATAGAGACTTTTTGATTGTGTTTGCTAATCAATTATTGTTACTCAGTGGAACTGGAGTCGCTGGGACCGCAGGCTTTTATTGTCAGTGACCTGACCACTGGTGATCCAGAAGCTGATTCCGATGTGGAGGAGTTTCTGCCGCAGCAAAATTTGTGCATACCCAAAATGGGTGAGCTTAGCTTACAACTGGAGGAGATTAGTAATTGCAGCTATGGCAGCGATGAGGATGAGGATGAATCGCGCAATGCCACACCCCTGCCGGATGATACCAACAGTAAGTGTGTGCCGCCCCCTTCCACAAGTCAGACTCATTTCTTGATTACATTTTCCCCTCCCTTCCAACAGTTTTCCTTTCCGAGGTCATCGACTCGCTGTCGCGTGGCTTTCAGGAGAAATCCAATCCAGATTTTCTTATACTCGAAATCAATTCCTCACGCTATGCCTACAACATGTCCCTCAAGGAGGTTAATTTCAATGTGGTCAAGGCCATCTTTGGCATGCAACATATTGTGGAGCCGCCCAACAACAATGTGCTGGTGGCCATTAATGCTGCTTTCAAACAACTCGGACCGGTGGTATCCAACTATATCAAAAGTGAGGAGGCCATGCTCGATTGTCTCAAGGCACTGGAGGTAAGGAACTAACAAAATTCAAGCACAGAAGAGTGTGCTTGTTATGCCAGCCTTAAATTGGGACGTTAGGTACAGTTTCTGTGCTTTAAGAGGTGGTACCATCTGCTTGAAAACCAAATTTCGACCCAAGTTAATGGAAATTTATCAAAACCTGTATTATTAGCCTTGTTCGCCATTTCACTTCCACAAACATTTTGTGTAAACCAGATTGATCAAGTTGTAATAAGACGGAAGGCATTCATCGAGTGTGCTAGACTTACATTCTTTCCGAGGAGCCAATATAGACTCGGATCACTACCTTGTTGCAGCCAAAGTACGCACGCGGCTCAGTGTGGCACATGCCGCACGCTCTAGTACACGTCGAAAGCTGAACGTCGAGAAGCTGCTATGACAACGGACCTTCGAAGCCTACACAGCAAAACTCACCCATTTGCTCAAGGAAATTTCACCTTTCCCTTCAGGTATAAGTGAACAGTGGAAACATATTTCACACTCCTGCCAAGGAGACTCTCGGATATGCCGAAAACTACCGAAAACAGTCATGGTTCTCCGCGCTACTGCAGAGAAAGACGCTGCCTACAGGAGAACTCTGCAGTCGGGAGCAACGCGAGCTGTCAAGGAGCGATATCGGAAGAAAAGGAGAGAGGAGAAGCGCCTTTTCAGAAGGAAAAAGAATGAGCAGGAAAGGCGTATGCGTGAGGAAGTCGTAAGCCTGTTCGGCATGAGTGAGACTCGAAAATTCTACCAAAAAGTTCGGCGACTAGCCGAAGGTTTTAAGCCCGGAGCCTCACAATGTAAGGACGAAGCCGTAAATCTTGTCACAGATCCACAAGAGGTACTAGACAAATGGAGAAACTATTTCTCCAACCTGCTGGGAGGCGATGACGAACACAATGACGCCTCTGGAGAAGTAGTGGAACCACCAATCGATGATATAGAAATAGACCCACCGGACCATAACGAAGTTTGGTTAGCCATAAAAAGGCTAAAAAATAACAAATCAGCTGGAGCCGATAAGCTGCGCGCTAAATTGTTCAAGACTGGCGGCGAGGAGCTGGTAAGGTGCATGTACCAACTCCTATGCAGAATTTCTCTGCCCAATACTTAAAAAAGGAGACCATGCAATATGCGCCAATTATCGCGGGATCAGTCTCCTACCCATTGCATATAAGATTCCGTCATGCATCTTATGTGAACGTCTAAAGCCGAGAATGAGCGAACTGATCGAACCTTATCAGTGTGGCTTTAGACCTGGTAAATCCACCATAGACCAAATATTCACATTGAGACAAATACTGGAGAAAACCCATGCGACGAAAATCAACTCCTACCATCTTTTTGTTGATTATAAAGCCGCTTTTGACACACCGATAAGGTCAAAGTTCTTTGAAGCCCCGTCTACTTTTGGTATATGTACCAGCAAAGTACGTTCGACTTTGCATGATGACGTTGAGAAGCACACAAAGCTTCGTCAAAATAGGAAAGAACCTCTCCGAGCCTTTCGATACCAGAAGAGATTTTAGGCAGGGTGACACCTTATCGTGTAACTTCTTTAATCTGCTGATGGAGTATACGAGGTGTGTTCAAAAAGTATCGCGAATTTTGAATTTTCGCGGGTTACGTATATTCGAATTTCGATTTTTTTGTGGCGTTATGTTGGTACTCATGTCTCTCACTTATGCCGACAAGCTCGGCTATTTTGAATGTTCACTTAATTGTTGACAGCTGCTTTGCATGCACGTGTTTTTTGGATCGTCTTCGATTTTTACCTATTCAAAAAAATGCATCAAAGAACCTGTATCAAATTTTGTGTGAAAAACGAAATTAAGTGCGCGGATGCATTCCGAATGTTGACTGTGGCATACGGAGAAGCTACCTTGGACCGAAGCAACGTTTATCGGTGGTACAAAATGTTCTCAGAAGGCCGAGAAGATGTGAACGACGAAGAGCGTGCCGGACGCCCGAGCACTTCAACAACAGACGAAAAAATTAATGAAGTGGAGAAAATGGTATTGGCCAATCGTCGAATCACCGTTAGAGAAGTTGCTGAGGACCTAAACATATCGATTGTTATCAATGATTTGGGCATGAGACGGGTCGCCGCGAAATTCGTACCAAAATTGCTCAATTGCGACCAAAAACAGCATCGCATGAACATTGCTAATGAGATGTTAAACTCTGTCCGCGACGACCCAAATTTGCTCCAGAGGGTCATAACTGGTGACGAATCGTGGGTTTATGGTTATGACGTGGAAACCAAAGCTCAATCATCTCAATGGAAGCTGCCGCACGAACCAAGACCGAAAAAAGCGCGCCAAGTTCGGTCGAATGTGAAAGTTTTGCTGACAGTTTTCTTCGATTGCAGGGGCGTGGTGCATCATGAGTTCTTGCCACAGGGAAGAACGGTCAATAAGGAATATTACCTGCAAGTTATGCGCGAAGCAATCCGCCAGAAACGCCCGGATTTGTGGAAGAACAAAAATTGGCTTTTGCACCACGATAACGCCCCTGCTCACACATCGTTGCTTGTGCGCGACTTTTTGGCCAAAAACAACACACTAATGATGCCGCAGCCACCGTATTCCCCAGATCTGGCCCCCTGTGACTTTTTCTTGTTCCCTAAACTGAAGAGGCCCATGAAAGGACGACGTTACGCTACGCTTGACGAGATAAAGACGGCATCGAAGGAGGAGCTGAACAAGATAAAAAAAATGATTTTTTGAAGTGCTTCGAAGATTGGAAAAACCGTTGGCACAAGTGTATAATATCTCATGGGGATTACTTTGAAGGGGACAAAATAGATATTCATGAATAAATAAATAATTTTTGAAAAAACACAAAATTCGCGATACTTTTTGAACACACCTCGTACAAGTCTATACGGCGCAGAAGCATGGACAATGTCATCAACGGATGAGGCGGCAATTGGCGTGTTCGAGAGAAAAGTCCTACGGAGTATTTATGAACCTCTAAACGTTGGCGGCGAATTTCGCATCCGTATGAACCACAAACTGTATGAGCTCTATGGGGACACTGACCTAGTCAAGCGCATAAATCAACAGCGGCTGCGCTGGCTTGGACATGTTACTCGTATGGATGAAGAAGCTCCAGTAAAAAAAGTTTACAGGCGGAAGGCGAACAAATTAGGGAAAGCAGAAGCTGTAGGACGACCGAAACTTAGTTGGGAAAAACAGGTGCTGAAAGACATAAAGGCGCTTAAACTGAACAACTGGTGCCAGCTCGCACAAAACAGAGGCGAGTGGCGGGCATTAATAGCAGCGGCCGATACCGTCAAACGGTTGTGATAGAAATATCGTGCCAAATAAGAAGAAGAAAACCGGTTTTTAGAGCGAAGCTCTTTTTACGGATGGTCCAGAAAACGATTGTCTTTGCGACAGATTTCTTTGGCTACGCATTTGACTTGGCAAAGTCACCAGCAAGACAGCCATAGCAGCAGGTGAATTGTGACTCTCTGGAGATATAGCCTATAACTCCCGGCAGCCAATATTTAAACACTTTTCGCCTTCGGCATTTTGGTAAGGCGATTAAAAAATAAAAATTATCCTAAAAATAAAAAAAAATAGTCGGTAAAAAACGCGTAGTTACTAAAAGAAAAAGGTTCCAAAATATAACAGAATTAAATGGTACTTAAAGAAATAAACGAGAGAGATCATTCATAAATATAAAGAAATTATAGCAAACAATATAGCTAGAATTGGGCACGCTGGTTGTGGGTGACCGAAACAGTCACCAAAACAGCGAAAGCAATTACAGTAGTACAAGGAATGACCTGAAATGGCAAGATCTGATCTCTTTCGTCCCCATTAAACCAATATAACTACTTCAGTTTAACATTTCCCATTCACACATATATTTACTTTTCTCTGCTTACATTCATTTACATTCTCTTTCAGGATGTTTGCGAGGAGAATGCCTGGGTAAGGGAGAAGATCTCCCAGGTGGTGCACTATCTATATGACAAGGATTTTGTGAGCGAAGATGCCATACAGGAGTGGTATGATCAATTGGACACGGAAGAGCATGCTTATCTAAGGCAAAGTCTGGCCAAATTGGTGGATTGGCTGAATCAGTCCAGCGAGGAGGAGGAAGAGGACGAAGATGAAGAGGAGGATGATTAAGTAAGGTTACACACTTTATTGCAAATGTAAAGGTAAACTACAAGAAGAACAAGAAAAAAAAAAAATAAAATACACACTTGGATGTCACTGAAATGAGAACTGATGGTGGGTAACTAGTTATCTAAAATGAATTCCTCTTCCGTTACGTCGTCTGGATTGGTTGTTGTTAGCAAGTGGCTCATTAGTAGAGGGTCCTCTTCCTCCGTTTCTAAATCTTCCTCCGACTCCTTGGCGGATTCTATGGTGATTTGTGTGTCCTCTGTGGCAGCCGGTTGGGGTCGCTCGGGTTCATCATCCACTTCCATCTGTTCAACGACTTCGTCTTTAGATATCTTGGGCTTCGGCTTGTTGGATTTCTCTTCCTTTTTGATTTGTTCCTCCGCCTCCGCCTGCTGTTTAACACTATGCTGCTCCTCCAGAGTTTTGGTTATATCCCGGGCGATATATTCCAAGCGCATTTGTACATTTTTTTGGAACACTTGGGTGTTCTCCCCGCACACCAAATTGCTGCGCACCTCCTCAATGCAACCCTCCAGCACTTTATTCACCTCCTGGGCCTCACACTCTCCGCCCAGGTTTTGGGTGACGATGAGCAAGGTGGTTAGATTCTTTAATAGTTTGACCATGCGAGCACTCTTCACCATTCCCTTGTTCATTTCATCTACGGTCTGACTGGCCTTGGCACGGCACTCCTCACGCAGATAAGTGGGCGAGATCATGGCTTGGACATTGGGATTACGGGTTAGCTGGTAGCTAAGCTCCTGCACCTGCGTCAGTTCGTACATTAGATCGGTGTTGATGCCCTCTATGGAGATAATGTTGGAGGCATAGCGACGTTGGAAATTCTCTCGGATTTGGCAACGATTGCCATCCACCAACTCCTCCTGACCCGCCATCTCACCCATGGCCAGCTCCGCAGAGGCATTCATTTTGCTCATCCGATCAATCTTATCCTGTTTGCGTGCTATAAAGTTCTCCAGATGCACCAGATGCTCGAGTAGTTTCATGGAATAGCCATGATGACGCGTCAACTGATGACGCATGGGACTCTCCGTATTGACCGCATCCTGACCCAGCAGGGGATCGCTTTTGTTTAACTTCAGGCTCAAGGCGTTCCTGGCGGCTGCATTATTCTGGGCCAGATGCTTCTGCGGACTGCCGGCGGCAGCTGGAGTCAATTGCAGACGCTTTTGTAAATAGTTATTGGCCAGATTGGCCGTAAATCCCAGATTGGTGGTGAAGCCCAGATTGTTGGTCTGATAGATGCTCATCAAATTGGGACGGAAATCCTTGGTGAAACTGTGCAGCGGCAACATTTCATGGAAATTCTCGGAGACAATTTCATAGTCGGGTATGGAGTGGGTGCCCAGGCCGGGACGTTCAAAGGTGACACGATACATGGCATTGAGGGAGTCATAGGCAGCCACGGTGCCCGCAAAAATGCCATCCTGTGGTTGTCTCAGCCTGGCAGTTACCTTGGTGCCCAGTGGCAAAGGCATGGGTATCTTTTCGGGCATATCCGAGAGTAGTATGGTATCCTTCAGTTCACCCGGCTTGCGGGATTGTAGAGTACGCATGAGTTGACGTTTTCGGTCCAATTCCTTGCGTTCCTCATTGAAGAAACTGGCCGAACAGCGCCGAGGACGGCCCATGCGTCGCCTAATGTTGACCCATTCATGACGATTGAGTTTACGTGTGCCCAGGCGTGGAGCCAGCTCATTGACATGATTCATAAACTCATCCCTGCAGTCGAATAGCGGCTTATCTATGTACGAATAGAACCACTCGGCTATGGCCCACTTGTGTGCCTTGGGTAGCTTTAGTAGATTACGCAAACGCAGGCCAATGGACTGACCCAAACGTTTATTGGCTGCCGCCAAGGCTTCGGCCCGATTGGTTTCCTCCTCCGCCACATTAGCTGAACTGGTTTCCTTTACCACTGCTGCTGCTGCTCCTCCTCCTCCTGCTGCTGCTGCCTTTGTTTTGCCTGCTCCCTTGCTAGGAGTCTTTTTAACCTTCACCTGGGCCTGACTACTGACCGAGTTGGTGCTGGAGCCATTGTCACTGGCGCGCATATAACGCGATACTACACCCTTGCGCTTCTTCAACACCTTCGACGGCGTCGAGGGTACTGCTTTACCGCCTGCAACTCCTCCTCCTCCTCCGCCGGGTGGTCTGCCCGGTCCCACCTTCTTGGGTGCCAAACTCATGCGCAACGGTTTGTCATCATTAATAATATTCTCATCATAGAACAGACGATTCCTCTTACGTATGCGTGCGGGCATGCCGCGTGCATTGAGCGTCAATATGGGAGCCTTCTGTACCTTGGGCTTGGGTGGCGGTGCACTGCCCACACGCTGCAATCCCAAAGTGGCAAGACTGAAAGCCGGTGGTTCTGTGAGCTCTTCATGTTCGCTGGTCTCATTGCTATCCGCTTCCTCCTCGGCTTCATCTTCCACATCCTCAGCTTCGTCGTCATCGTCCGCTGCCAAATCGGCGGTTTCCTCCTTGTCAGTTTCGTCATCAATGTTGTCCTGCTCCATGGGCTCTTCCTCATCCTCCACTGCCTCCTCCTCCTCCTCCTCGGTGGAGTGTTTGCGCCGGCTGTTAGTCACTGCGGCGCGGTGGCGGTGACTGCGGGTACCTTTCTAGGTCTGCCTCTGGTAACGGTAGTTTCGCCTGCAACGGGCATTTTCAAGCTGCAATGGAAGAGCAAAAAGAAAGAACTTCGTCTTGAGTGGGTGTTTGTCTAAGATTACTCCTGGTTGTAAGCTACCTCCTGGTTTTAATTACAATTTTTTAGATTGTTTGCGGTGCAAATTTTATTTCAACAAGTGGCAACCTTGCGCTGTGCAAAAACCGTTGAAAACGCGCCTCAGCTTAGAGTTGGGCGCGTGAGTGTGGTGAGTTTTATGGCAAGCTCTCGTGTTACCACAACTAAGAGGTATTACAGAAGAAATAATTGGACCCACTAAGAGACTGAAGATTAAAGCAGGATTCTTTTGGTTTATCATGCATGTATGTAAGCATACCTTCACTCCCTCGCCCCAACTTCCATTTGTTAAATACAATGCACATAGTTTTTTTTTTTTTTTGTTTTTTGGTTGACTTTATTTGTTGGTTTTGTTGTGTATACTCGTACATATTTTTTCGTTTTGTTTAACTTTTTTTTCTCATTGTGTATAATACTTTGATTGAAGGATCTTCGAATACATCATAATATAATCATAATAGTTCTTCGTAACGGAAAAATCAAGCGTAAATACAATTTTCGATTCGGTGTGTGGCACAAATAGTACATAGTTAGTTAGTTTTGTGGGTGCCTAAAGTATGCATGTATGTATGTATGTGGATAGCAGTGATGTCCACACTCTCTCACTGTCTCTCGCCGAGTGAGGGGGCGCTCGCTGTTATACCAGTAGCACACAAGTGTTTGCATTGGACATGACTGTTATACACATAGGTAGGTAAGTAGCTTGTGTTTGTTTTTGTTTTTTTATTAAGTTTTAAATAGTTTTTTTATTATGGTATGGCTTAATCTATAAACAGATTTATATATATAGTACAAAATTGCATATTTTACACACACACACGCGCAAAGTTGCAAAAAAAAAAAAAAAAAAAAAAACATTTTAAAAATTGAATAAACAATGGGGAAATGGTACGTTTTTCCCAAAAATGTTGTTAAGTTGCAGAGGAAAGTACACACAGATACAAGATATATATATATATAACAATACACGTTTTTAGGCATAGGGCATAACAAATATCAATAATAATCGTAGCATACAAATACAAATAGCAGTAATAATTAATAATATGTAATAATAATAATAATAATTATAGTATGTAATAATAATAACAGCTTTCGTTCTTTGTTTTTCTTTCTTTTTTGTTGTTGTTGTTGTTGATTTTTCTTCTGCTTACATCTTCCTGGGGGAACTGGTTAATTAATTTCGTTTACTTGGTTAATATTTGGATTTTGTATTTGTTGTGTGTCAGAACAGAACCGAACAGGTAAATACGGATATTAAGTAGTTGCAATAGTAGTTGAGGGGGGGGAGGGAGGGAGGGGGTAAAAGGGGGCTAGGGGATGATAAAGCAGTTGGAGCAGGCGGTTGATAAAAATAAACTATAATTAAAACAGTTAACGAGGGAGAGGAACATTAAAATCAGCTAATTTATCTCAAGTGTCATTTTCTCAATTTCGATTTAAAATTGTTTCTAAAACCACTTTTTTTTTTTTAGAGGGCCACTTTCTCAATGTGGGGTTAAAAGTTCAAGTCTTTCATCTATCGTTCTATAGAGCATTGCCAAGTCGCAGTTGTGTTGTTCTGAGAGCAATAAAGGGACAAGCTTTGAGGGTTTAAAGCAGGGGCAGGCATATTCCTCTCTCGTGTGCATACGAAAAATCTGAAAGCAGCGCTGCTCTGACACGCACAGTCGTTGATACTAAAATTGAGAGCAATTTTTGCGCTGCTCTCACACACACCAATGCAAAAATGTGAATGTATTGTTTTCCTGCCTCTGGTTTAAAGAATCATTGACTGCCCTTAAAAGGTTTAATAGTTCTTTTGGGTTCTTAGTTCTTATAACTCATTTGTTTCTTTAGTACAGCTTTGATTTCGTTGTTTTTTCGGCGCAAAAAGCAATAAAATGTAAGTTTTTTCCCTAAAGTTTTTGATAGAAATTCACTATCGATTGCACTTTGGTAAAAGTTGTGATTTGAAACCGGTTTTTGGACCAGATTTGGTATCTAAATTACAAAACTATTGCGGAAGTGGAACTGAGAACAAGGCTGTATATTCAGGATTTAAAATAAAACAGACTAAAACGAATATAAATGTTGAATAAGTATACCAAAAAACTGAGAAACCTTATTAAAAAGTGTTGACCCAAAAGCTGCCTTTACATCTGGTTATTTATCTCGAAACTCTTATCAAATAGAACCTGAAGGCTAAATTTTTAAAATATTTAGAGAGCTATTACGCTATCGACAGCGAAGCTCTTTAGAGACAACTGTAACAGGCAGCTTAAGCAAATTAAGCAACCTAGTGATTGAGTAAAGTGAACAACTGAGCGCACACTTAGTCGGGACTAACACGATGAAGCAAACTTTTTAAAGATTTTCTAGGAAAGAGGTTTAGTGGATTCGATTGCCACTCTACATCTCTTTCCTACAAGCAAGAGCTTTTTGAATATCTTCAAAAAGTTTGCATCATCGTGTAAGTCCCGTCTTAGGCCGCGCGATGAACTAACTGCAGAGTCTAAGGCTGATCTTGACAATTAATCACACACCGAGTAAGCAACTTTGCACAACGAGCACTGGATTGTTCTTTAAAACTTAGTTCTAAGCTCAGCTTTGCGGAATCAATCAAGCATGTTTGTTTATTTCGGCTTGCTGACTTGCTAAAATATCTTGATCAGCCGTCAGTTCATCTTTCAGCTGCATGTGTGCGCGCAGGCTTAGTGGGGATTTACACAATGAAACAAACTTTATGACGTTTTCCAAGTCGAAGTTTACACGATGAAGCAACCCTCATTAAGTTTTCTCAGTAGGCGAGAGAATCAGGTAAGATTCTATGCCTTTCGTTTATAAGTTCTATCAAAAAATATTCACTGAATGATTTTCCGTATTCATTTGTACTGGATATGTCTTTAATATACTTTTAATCATCCAACGGAACTGAAAATCATCCAAAGAATATGAAAAATGAACATACGATAGATGATTTTCAGCTCCGTTGGATGATTAAAGGGATGTTAAGGACATATCCAGTCCAAATGGATCTGTGTAGTAATTTTTCCCTGAATTTCCAGCCTACTAAAAAACTTCATGAAGTTTGCTTTATCGTGTTGATCCCGACATAGTAGGCGTTGGAAACCAGAATGATTCTATACCTTTCGTTCAACAGATCTTATAGAACTCCCTTGGATTTCAAGCATACTGAGAAAACTTCATCGTGTAGATCACGACTTACTCATTTTGCTCACTCACTAAAAACCAGAAACCAGTGTGATTCTATATCTATCGTTCAACCTTGAATTTCAAGCATACTAAGAAAACTTCATCATGTAAATCCCGGCTTACTCATTTTGCTGACTCACTAAAAAGGTGAACAGTACTTTTTACAATTTCACATAAATTTTTCAACTAGCAGACACTAAACAAAAGTTCAATGACACAACTGTAATTTACGAACTTTTCAAAACCAACTATGAAGGACATACGCCCTATAAAGAAGACTTATACAACAATTCTTGACAAAATTAGTTTAGAATTCATAGTTCATTGTTTGCTAAACAAGTTAAATCCCACTTCTAAGAGGAATACTGAATATTAGATTATACTATCTATACAGAAGACCTTTATAGAGGTTCTTTGCCGGTATTGTTTCTGAATCCTTTTAACTAAGTGAAAATAACACTCTACTTTTAACAATTTTACAAAGATTTTTGAACTAGAGGACAAGTATAATGACACAACTGTACTTTACTACCCTTAGAATAAAGCTATAGAGCTCTTTAAAGGAAGTAGTTCAGAACTCATTTTTAATCCCACGATTTAAGGAAACACTTCAAATTTGGTTATAATGCACATTAAGGTAACATTTAAAGGCGTTCTTTGACCTATTTCACAAAGCTTTTTAAACTAGAAGACGCCAATTCAAGTATAATGGGCCGTAAAATAGTGCTTTGTATTATATAAGCTCTTAAAAGAAGTCTTATATAAAGATTCTTTGAACGAAGTAGTTCAGAATTCGTAAATATGCGATTGCTACACAAGTTGAGTCCCACTAGTTTAAGGAACCCTTAAAATTAGAACAGAGGAAACATTTAAGGGGGTTCTTTGAAAGACTGACACTCTACTTATACCAATTTCAGCAAGCTTCTATAACTAAAAATCGTCCATACAAATGACACAATTGTGTCTTACGACTTTTAGAGCTTAAGATCTATTTGAAAGACCTTTTTAGGGGGGTCTAAGTGGATAAATGACACAACTGTACCTAAGCATTCTTTGATAGCTATTCTCAATGGTTTATCTTTACTTTTTAAGAAGCCATGTTTGCTAAGAATGACACAACTTTACCTTAACATTCTTTGCTAGCAATTAACTTGCTTTATCTTCACTTTTTACAAAGCTTTTTCAGCTTAACCTAATACAGCTCTAGCTTAGATCTTAAGTTCCATTTGGGGCATACTTTGTAAGTATTAGTGGTTAAATGACACAAATGTACCTTAACATGCTTTGCTAGGTACTATACTAGGTTTATCTTCAATTTTAACGAAGATTTTTTTAACTAAAAATGACACAACTGTAGCTTAGAACTTAAGTTCCATTTAAAAGACCTTTATGTGGCGTACTTTGACGATATTAGTAGGTAAATGAGAGAACTGTAGCTACTTTACTTGGTTTATCTTTAGTTTTTGCAAAGCTTTTTCCACCAAAAAATGACACAACTGTACCTTAAGACACTTGGAACTTAAGCTCCATTCAAAATATACTTTGATGGTATTAGTTAACATACCTTGCTAGCAACTTTACTTGGTTTATTTTCACTTTTCATGAAGCTTTTTCAACAAAAAAAAAGCAAAACTGTACTTTAAAGACCCTTAGAACTTGAGATCTATTTAGAAGACTTTTTTCAATGGTTTATCTTCACTTTTCAAGAAGCTATTTTAGCTAAAAGTAACACAACTGTACCTGAACATTCTTTGCTAGCTAAGTTTAATGGGTTATCTTCACTTTTCACAAGGCTTCTTCAACTAAAAAGCGCCCATACTAGTTCTGGATAAATGACACAACTGTACCTTAGGATTAAAGATGTATTAAGAGACCTTTAGGGGGCATACTTTCACGATACTAGGTAAATGATACAACTGTGCCTTAAACTGCTAAGCTAGCTACTTGGTTTATCTTCACTTTTCACGAAGCTATTTTAGCTAAAAATTTCACAACTGTACCTTTACATTACCCGCTAGCTAAGTTTTATGGTTTATCTTTACTTTCACGATGCTTCTTCACTTTACAAGAAGTTATTTTAGCTAAAAATCACTTTTCACGAAGCTTCTTCAACTAAAAAGCGCTCTAGGTAAATGACACAACTGTACTTTTGGATTAAACATCTATTTAAAAGACCTTTACGGGACATGTTAGTATTCAAATGACACAACTGTACCTTAACGTACCTTGCTAGCTACTATACTTGGTGTATTTTCACTTTATACAATGCTTTTTCGACCCAAAATGACACAGCTGTACCTTAGAACTTGAGTTTCATTTGGGGCTATACTTTGATTTTGATGGTATTAGTAGTTAAATGGCACAACTGTACCATAACATGCCTTGCTAGCTACTTTACTTGGTTTATTTTCACTTTTCACAAGGCTATTTCCACCAGAAAAGTGACACAACTGTACCTTAGCATTCTTTGATACCTCTTTTCAATGGTTTATCTTCACTTTTCAAGAAGCCTTTGACTCAACTGTACCTTAACATGCTTAGCTAGCTACTTTACTTGGCTTATCTTCATTTTCACGAAGCTTTTTTAACTAAAAATGACACAACTGTACTTTTAAGACCCTTAGAACTTTAGTTTCACTCGGTTCTTGGTTCACTTGGGTTAATCTTCTACTCTCTTTTAACCCTACATTGAAAAAATGACCCTATTTAACCGCCAGCTCTAATTTCTTAACCTTAATTGAATCGTTTTACTTAGTTATTGTTTTTGTTATTTGTTTTGTTTGCCATTTCGCTCCCGCTTGCTTTAAAAGTGTCGCGTTGATTGCCTAGGTTAGTTATAGAATGCAGCCCAGCTGCTGCTGCTGCTGCCGCTCCTCCTCCATCCATCCATCCCTTCCATCTCTTTAAACATTGAAACGCGTCTCGGAACCATCGGCCAGCATTAGCGTCACCGTACGATTGTTGATCCACACCAGTTTGGCCAAACGCATGGGATTCAGTCGCGACACATCCGGTATGGGTGCCGTCGAATAGCCCTTGGTGCAACGTGTCTGCGACTGTCCCAGGCCAAACATGCCAGTGCTGGTCTGCCAGAAGGAGAGACGATTCTCGGCACAGGAATAGGATACCAGATACTTGCCATCGGGCGAGAATGCCAACGAGGTAATGGGATGCGTATGGGCGGGTATCATCTGGCATTTGTTCTGCCTTAGCTCGTAGATGGCCAAATTGCCACTGTTGGCGCCGACCGCAATGCGACGGGTTTGGGCGCAATGCGAGATCTGATTGAATTTGCAAATGGCGGGACAGAGTTCGGCCAGACCGCGACTCTTCAGCTCATTGCTGTCCACACAGTGTAGGGCAATGTCCATGACCTCCACCAAGAGGCTTGCAATCTCCGATTGCATTTTATCAATGAGCATCTCCACGCACTGTAGAATCTCACCCTTGGCCTTGTAGAGGACTGACTGGGTGAGGGGAGTGTTGATGGATTGGGCATTCTGTTGCATGGTGTTATAGCGGGCCACCTCGCGTGCCATGGTGGTAATAAAGGCAGCCGGACGAGCGGTGGCTATGAGACGCAAAGCATGACGTGCGGTGCGACAAGCATCCGCTTGGGGTGTAAGCGGTAGCTTGTAGTTAAGATTGGGCACTGCCTTACCCTCGCAGGAGATCTCTAGGAGACCTAGTAAAACCTTGGATACATCTAGGTAGGGTTCCCACACGGTGAAACCACGTCCCAGTAGGTCGATGGCCGCACGTCTCAGAGGCGTATACTGGGGCAATTTGGGTGAGGGTGGAGCGTAGAGTAGATGAGCCAATGCCATGGAGGTGAGACGGGCTAGATTGTTGGCTATGCCAAAACCTTCCACCACCGAGGACGACTTGCGTCGCTCTAGACTAATGCTGCCACGATGATTGGGCGACTCCTGTGAAATATCCTGACCAAATTCGGCCCCAATGACACCCAGTAGAATGACGGCCGTGGTCTGTTTACGTTTCAGCTCGGATAGACTGGACGGCTTGCGTATGATTTCCTCCTCCTCTTCTTCGTAGTCCTCCTCCTGATTGGCGGCATCTGTGGGTAGTGTGGGTAAGGGGCCAGAACCGTTGTTCGACGAGTTAATGCTGGCTGGTGTAGAGCTAAGCTGGGGATTAGCCGCATTGCTGGGGATTGCTGCAGTGTTAACTATGGGCTCCGTGTGCGTGTACAAGGGTAAATACTGTGCCCAACTCTCCACCAGTTGTTTACGTCCCTTCTTACCCATACGCGTTAGTTCACCCAGTAAGATCTGTTGAGCCGCCTCCCTGATTTCAATGCAATGATGTTGCCAACGTTTAACCATCATTTCCACCTGCGGACGTTTAAATTTCTTGGGCTCCAGAGCCTCTATTTTGTCGGGTAAGAGGAAACAGTGATGGGTGGAGAGCAGACTCCAACCCTGCTTGATCTGGGAGGTGTGATGTGCCAGCAACTCCTCGCGTTCCTCCTCATTACTCAGCGTAGACTCGGTGCGTTGTGCCAGACGTTGTAGTTTCTTGTGTTTCTCGCTGTCGGGCAGAAAGGAGGCGGCACTCATGGACATCAGAGTGTTGGACATGGCCACCAGAGCCAGTATGTGATTGGAAGTAAGCGTTGTGCTGAGCTCCCAGTGTAGACGGGAGGTGAAAACGGCTGTCAAATGCTCCAAACGTTGCAGCTCTTCGGGGAGGGCACGTTTTTTTGAGCTGCTGGGTAGTTGGAGACCTGGTGGTAGGTCATAGTTATTCTGCCAGGTGGGTAATAGCAGCGACATGTAGCCTGCTTTGGATAGCACACCATAGCTTATGGGTACTATGGGACGTAGTAGACCCAACTGTGATTCGCACACCTTATCCAAATGCGGATCCAGGCCCCAAGAGTGTAGCAATGAGAGCAACAACTGGGCCACCTCCATGACATGGGTAACCTCCATTTTGGAGGCTATTTTAGACTTTAAATCCTGCTGCTCTTCATGCGTTTCCACTGCCTTTTGTAGACTCTCCACCTTGGCTTGCACCTTCTTCTCTACCAGATCTGTCTTCTCCTTGAATTTCTGCACCAAACCATGCTTGTCCTTGTCCTTTAAGATCTTCTCCACATCTCCCGCCTTATTCTTTACCTTGCCAAAGAAATCGCTTATCTTTTTACTCGCATCCAAGTGCAGGGATTTGCCATCCTTGGGATTTTGTAGGTGCACACCCAAGGCTTCCAGCGTGGCGGGCGTCATTTGTGCATACTCCTCGCTGTGCAGCTCAAAGATGAGTCCTTCGATGTCAAAGAAGAGTATGTGACTTTCGGCATCCTTGGGATTGGTGCGTAGTCCTTGTATGACCAAAGGATTGCTACGATGTTTCATGAGGAAATCGAAATTGCCTTGATTATGTCCCTGGAGCTGCTGCAGTTGATGTATACCCCGTTGGGTGGCATGTCTGATGGCATTCATGTTGCGTGATTTGAGACCACGGAAGAAATGCACCGCCGGATTGGCCAAACCCATTTCACTGGCCATACCCACACCATTAACAGTGGCCGCATTGCCTCCGCCTTCCTCAGACAGCTGCTCATCACAGGCTGATAGCACCTCCTCCGCCAGCATGCCATGTAGAACACGATCCAAGTGTCCCGTTTCCATTTGCCACACATAAACCGAACCATCCGAGCAGCCTACTATAAGAAAATCATCCAGTGGACGCCATTTGATGGTCACCACGGGAAACAAATGACGACTGGCCAGCGTTACACACTTTCGCTCCTGCAGGGACACCAAAGTAACCGAATGATCCGATGCCACCGAGCAGATACACTTCAAAATCCTTGGACTACAGCTTTCTGGGGGCACCAACAACTGTGTAATCTCTCCCGCATGCACACAGAAACGATGCAACAAACTGCCGCTATACAAATCCCACAGGCACACCGCAAAATCAATGCCTCCCGACAGCAGATGAGACTTCTCATATCTCGCATGTATCATGGAGGGACACAGCAGGCAGTTAACCCTTCCCCTATGTCCATACAATATCTGATGCGAGGGCCAATCACTGAAATTCTGTTTGATCCCCACCAGCAACTGCATCATCACCGTCTGAGTGGCGGGTACTATGACTATACTGCCATCCTCACGTCCGATAACCAGGCGACTCTGCTGCGGCAGGTAAATGCTGGACGTAAGCTTCACCGGTGACTCGGTAATGCGTGACAGTTGATCCAATATGCCCACCGGGGGTGGATCCATCATGGACCAGGCCTCCACCAGGGAGGTGCACACATGTGGCTTGAGTATGCGCGGTGGCATTTGCTTGGCCTGCAGTATGCTGATGTTATCCAATGGCACCTCCGGCACATTCCACACCGATATATAACCCTCCGAGTCGCCACGCAATAGATTATGCTGTCCCGTGAGTATCAACTTCATGGCCGGTGGACAGGACAACACCTTGTCGCCCGCATGCTGCAGCACATAGTACAAATAGGGAGCATCGCGTACCACACTCTTCGAATGAAACTCCTTATTGTCGGGTATGCAATTCGCAGGCAATTTGTACAGGTAACCCTTGCCCTCGTCCGTCCACAGCATCACCCGGTCCGAGGTTATGAAATCCCCGCCCTGCCAGCGTTCACGTGCCGGCGCTATGACCGAGCACAGCACCGTAAAGTCACCCGCATCATAGATCTGCCAGTATTTGGTGCAAACCAGCAGCACCGTCCGCTGATTCTGTGCACAACAGTTCATGGTGATGGCATTCAGGCAGCGTATCTCCTTCGATTCATTCTCATATATGGGCTCCGCGTGTTTGTTCTCATTCCCCGTCAGCGTCCACACCTTGACCGTGCCCGTGGTGGTGATGGCCAGCACCACATCATCCTTACGGCGCATGGGACGCAACACATGTATGGCCGATATCCAGTCGGGTTTCACCTTCGATGATAGCACATAGATCACCTCCAGACTAAACGGATCCATGACCATTATCTCAGCATAGTAGCCTATGCAAAAGAGACGCACATCCTCACTGTTGGCCGTCTGATAGCTTTGGATTTGTGTATGCACCTGGGGCAGTTTAACCGCTTCGGTGCATTTGCCGTCGATGAGATCCCAGGTGCACATCTCACCATTCTCCGACGAACTGACCAGGAAATTGTTTTCGGGTAAGAGCGAGGCACGCACCAGGCAGAGCACCGGTGCCGAATGTCCCACGAGCAGGCAACGCGGTGACATTTTCAGTGTGTTGGGCTCCACCTGCCACAAACAGATCTGTCCATCGTAGCAGCCAGTGACCAGTGTGCATTGATCGTCCGATAGGAAAACGCTCGAGATGCAATGGGTGGGCGCTGTGGGTCCCCATAGAACCACTGGCACCACCAGATTGGTACTCACCATGGTGATGTCGTCTGCGATTGGTTAATTGGAGGAATGGAGGACCAGTCTGCTGTAAGTATCTGTGAAGTGGGATGGTCAACTGTAAACGCCAAATCTGGTACCCAGAAGGGTAAGCGGACAAGAGAGTGTACAGTGATAGCTGAATTGAACTGAACTGAAAGAGTTGCAAAGTTACAAACTGCTTGAGAATTCTAACACTTTTACAAGATGCTATAAGTCCGTTGAAGAAGTCTTTGGAACCCGATTTGAATTTTTGGTGGTGCTTAACAAAGAGAACTGATCTAAATGCGATGATCAGAACCTGTTCAAACGGCTACAAAAACTCAAAATTCGAAGGTTTTCGTAAATGTGGGTCGGTGGGTGTGGGTGTTGGGGGGGTGTTTTTGGTGGGAGATGTGTTTGGTGTTGTGGGTGCCTTCTTGTGGTTGGGCGGGTGCCGGGCCTTTTGTGCTTGGGTGTGTGTGTTCTTGCTCACAAGGGTGGGCGGTTGGGAGTGGGTAGTCGGTGCAGCGACTTTTATTTTTACTCGTGCAAAGCAAACAGCTTATCGTTCTGCTATGTCTTCGTTTTCGGTGGTGCGGCGCGCCGCGCGTTGCTTGGGCTGGGCTTGTTGCAGGTCTCTGAAGCACACTATCGGTCAAAGAATGAAACATCTTCATATACTCAGACAGTCAAATCGCCCTTAAAACTGTTCAGAATTGGTAACACCATTGAGCTCCATGAAGAGAAGGGCACGATGGAGATGTCTATGGCAATAGATAAGCTTCACACAAAAGCTGAAACACTTCGTCTTGCTGCGAATTGGTGGAAGAACATTTTCTCCTGTGCAATAGCGAGGCTTACATTCAACCAAAAACGCACTAGTACGCTTTTACGTCACAAAAGGCCACACATATCGCTTGTGGTGAGAGGACCATGACGAGTCACTGTCTTATTGACAGACACGTGTCACTTTGAAATCGGTACAGAAGCTTCTTTTTCATTGCCCCGCCTTGAGTAAAAGAAGACTTAGGACACTTGGTCAACCTCTCGTACTCATAGCAAACTTAGATATACGAAGTTTGCAGGCGTTCCCTTTGAAAACAAATAAGGTTTTCTCTTTAAAACTAGTTTTTCCACCGATCGTTTCTATGACAGCTATATGCTAAAGTCATCCGATCCGGCCGGTTCCAACATATGTGCAGCCTATATGTACCAAAAGACAAAAGTTTGGTGAAGCTAGCTTTAAAACTGACGGAGGAGATAGCATAGAGACAGACAGACGGACGGACAGGGCTAAATCAACTCAGCTCGTCGTGCTGATCAAGAATATATATACTTTATGTGGTCGGAGATGCTTCCTTCAATGCGTTACAAACATCCGCACAATTTAATAAGACCCTCTGCAAGGGTATAAACCCAGCCAGCATTTCAAGAAATTTTTGATCATATTCGAGTCTTTTTCGACTCCTCTTACTGATTAAAATAGTCACAAGTGCGCTCGTTTTCCGATCCGAAATGACTCTTTCGTCGGGAGAAAATGGTACCCTAGCCGCGACTCCTCTGAAAGAGTCGTTTATGACTCTTCCGAAAGTCTTTTATGACTCTTCTAAAGGAGTCATTTATGACTCGCCCTTCCGAATCATTTTCGAGTCGTATTACCTATCAGTTTCGACTCAGTTTCGAGGCGTTTTTCAAACTCAGATAAGACAGCACCGTTAGTAAAAGAAGAAAGACATAACATAGTTAGACCAAAAACAATCATTATTCAATCACCCGCGCGATCAATTTTCGATTGCTTTACTTTTTGTTACTCTTATTTCAATGAATCACATTTTAAGCATATGCACGAGTCATTTTCGAGTCTTCTTTTAATCACCACTCTGTTTTTAATCAGCATGGCGACTCGAAAAAGACTCCTCAAAGTGATGTTTGTAAAAACGATCTTCCAAATGCTGGCTGGGAAAGGGTTAACGGCGATACTTGAGCTTATTTGAAAATTAGTAATCGAGAATCAATATTTTTGGAACCGAAAAGAAGATGATGAATGTTACCAAGATTTTTCTTGATGTAAAAAGTTTACAAAATTAAAAATAGGGGAAGTTAACTTCGACTCGGCCGAAGTTTTGTATACCCTTGCGGTTTGTTTTTCTAAATAAGACTACTTTTCGGACCTTAATTTTCTATGGGAGCTATACTATCTATGTAACTATAAGGTAATCAAAGTTAGTGTACCGTTTTTGGTATCACAGACATCAAAAAGTAGTGTTTCGTTTGAAAACGTTGTTGCTGGTGCATAAAACTATGGGTTTTGGTGTCAAAACTAAGGTTCCGCTTCAAAAACATTGGGGTTGGTCTAAGAAACGCAAGATTTTCGAGGATTCTGTCTAAAAATATGGGTTTCTATATCAGAAACGTAATTTTTTCTCGAGAGGTAAGGTCCTAGTTTTCAAAAGTTTGATATCGAAAACGTGAATTTCCTTTAAAGTATGTTTTCCTATTGAAAACATGTGGCTTGTTATAAAATACCAAGTTTTGGTATTAGAAACGTGATTTTTTCCTGAAAAATAGGGTTCTGTTTTAAAAACGTGCATTTTTTTTGGAGGATTCTGTTTTCATAACGCGGATTTTGGTATCAGAAACGTGGGATTTCTTCAGAGTTGTGACTTATTAAGTTGAGTTTAAGGTTTAAGAACCTTTTGATATCACACTTATTACAGTGATCAAGTCATCTTAATTGATATAATCAAAACATCATAAGTTAAGGTATTTGATTTGTGTACCAAATGTGATATATGTGGACCATAAGTGGTACCTATACATACTCAGTTGCCGGCTGAGGTCTGGGTCGAAATCTGATGTTAGGAAATTGAGAACTGAGAAACCTTAGCCAGACCCTACAATATTCTAGGTAAATCTAGATACCCAAGTAAAGGTAAACTTTCGGTGCAACTCCAATTTCAGTTCAATTCTTGAGAGCTTTCACTGTACACACATAATTCTATCTAGCTGCGTGTGTGTAACTGTAGGTGTGTGTGTGTGTGTGTGTTTTGTCAACGTATTGAATATCAAAAGATAAACAACAGACGAGCCATGTTATACAATTTTTGAGGTGGCTGGGAGGTAGCAGCGAGACAACCTTGGATTGCCAGCCAAAAGAGAGTCCAGATTCGGACTTGGCTTAGAGGTGGAGGTGGGTGGTGGGCGACACCAACAAAATATGGCAAACGAATCATCAAATTGAAATATGCTTAAATTAATTGGGCAGACGCGACACTTACACACACAAACACACACACACGCACAACGCGCCAATAATAATAATTGTAGATAACTTAAAATTTAGCTAACTTTTTTTTGTTGTGCTATTCGTGTTTTCCGTATTGGGGACAGGCGGCGCGTGATTCTTTCCCCTGATTCCGATTTCGATTCCAGTTGGATTTTTATGGCGATTTTTTATTGTCGTCGATTGTATTTGATTATTGATCCTGATCCGCATTCGCCCGCTGCTGCTGCTGCACACACAAAGACAGAGAGTGGGAGAGAGAGCAAAAGAGAGAGGGGAAACTTCAATGTCGTCTCACGATTCCGATTCTAATTTGTGTACACACCACCCCCCGATCCCGTTGGTTCACTGCTGCTGCTGCTGCAATTACAACACACACGTTGCTGTTGTTTTTGTTATTGGCAATTTTTTTATATACTGCATATTGCCATATTGCATTCCCCGAACTCTCTTATTGTGGCTGCTGCTGCTGCTACAAGTTGAAACTGCACTAATACTTTAAAATTGATTTTTGCTTCTTTTTTTTTTTTTGCTGTAAGCAGATGTACAGTGTGACCCTGCTTCAACAGAGAAGTAATCGATGTCTGATAGAAATATCGATTAATAACCATGGTTGCCATTTATATGTACCATACGGGGGGGCGACAGCCCTGGCACCATTTTTTAATATTTCACTTAAATTGTTTATATTTTCACTCATATTACACAATTCTCTTATAATTATAAAACATGCAATGCTTTTTATACTCTTATTGGCCCTGGGGCACCGATTTATAGCCCTTTTAGCGGCCCCGAGCCAAGCCCACATGGGCCAGAGCACAAAGTTGTTACTTTCCGTTCAACGGACAAAGTCGGCCACAAATTTGTAAATATTATTAGTTGGCCGCATTTTGCAGGATAAACACACTTATGCTTAGGGCCAAACATTTGGCCGAGTCATTTTGCCATGTAAGGGCCAACCATTTGTTTGGCAAAATTAAGCATAAACAACAAGAGCAAGTTGTGCCCCACACACCAGACAAAGCATGATTCCAACTGTACGTGCACACCCGGGGTTTAGTTAATAAACTTGAGAAGCCCACTTTGTACTCACCACTTTGTACAGGCTTAAACAAGTTTTAAATCAGCTGCAACTTAATTTTTTTCTTTTTAATTTACACAATAAACGCAGCTAAACACAAACACACTTTTGAATGTACAAGCTGAAAACACAAGAATGGAACTGCCAACTCGCGGTAAATAAAGGGCGCGCTTGCCGCGCTCTCTCTCGGTGATGGCGTTTGAGCCACAATTTGATTTGTTTTAAATTTATTAAAGTGATACTTTAATAGAAATTTAACATATTAATTTTGTTTGTCTTTTTTGTTTTTAAAGCACGAAATGTGTGCAAATTTAAAATTATTTTGCACCAATTCGCTGTGTTGTAGGGGGAGAAGCAGCGCTAAAGTAACAGCTGATTGTTACTCTTTCTCTTACTTGAGTAAGGAGTATATTTAATACGCAGATCAGTTTGTGGTGTTTGCAAAGAACTTTAGCAGGATATATAATTGAAGCAGAGAAGAAGACTGAAGAAACCCCAAATATACGAAAATAGAGAATATATATAAGGGACATTTCATATCACCCATTTTTTTTGTTTCAAAAACTTTTGAATGCCTATTTTATTGAAGTACTATGTATAGATGAATATACCCCAAAATTTTGTTCATTTACAATCTCCAAATAGTCCGGAAAGCACATAAAATTAAAAAAAAAATCATAAGCTTTGAATGGTATATATAATTTTTTAAAAATATAAAGCAACTCAGAGTTATCAGAAATAATTATTAAAAAAAAAAAATAAAGCTAACTAGACTCGGCCGAAGTTTATATACCCTTGAAGCTAATGTAAAGACTGTTTTTTAAACTTAACTTTTCTATGGCAGCTGTCCTATACAGTCTTCCGGTTTCGACCAATCTTAGTGAAATCATGAAAAAGCATAGAAAACGTATAAATATGTAGTCTCGTCATGCTGATCAAGAATTTATATACTTTACGTGGTCGGAAATGATTCCTTCTATGCGTTTCAAAAAATGGAACCGGTTCAAATGTGGTTTTGAGCTAAAATTTGCTGTGTAGCCTGGTACCATGAAGTTGGACATTCTCCCAGCTACGAATCATCCATTTGAACCACTCAAAAATATGATTCAGGTCCTCACCTTTGCAACCAGCTGAAACTTGAAACATATTCTCATAATGCAAAGGCCCTGGGCGACGCCGGGTATTGAGCTAGTATATAATACTTCAATAAAATAGCCATTACAATTTTTTTTTTAAATAAAAAGGGGTTGGCTGAGTTGATATAGAATGACCCATAAATATACAAAATAAAAAATGATCGATCGTGGCATTTAGGTAGAGCATACACACTTCGCCTTGTGAGAGCGAATTGTTCTCTTGTTTTGGTTTTTGCGGTATTCGCAACAACAACAACAAGAACAAGAACCGCAACAACAAAGTAGACACGCTGGCTTTGGAACGGGAACGAAACTGGAACCCTGATGACTCGGACTTGGTTGGAGGTGGGCACAAAATCTAATTAACCACAAACAAGAAAAAACCAATCCCAAAGAACACCTAAATTATGCCCACGCCATGTTTAATCTTAAAGTGGATTTTGGGGATGATGTGGCTGCTGATGCTAAGCGGGGGAGTCTCAGCACAGAAACATTACTCCAAGGCGCGCCGGCTGGAACTAAGGTGAGTGTGGTTGGGTGAAGTCCTTGAAAAATCCTTACTCATTTCTTTACTTTAGGGAGGATGTACGTCGCATGTTCCAGCATGCCTACGATGGCTATTTGAGGCATGCCGCCAATTATGATGAGCTGCGTCCGCTTACATGTGACGGGCATGATACATGGGGAAGCTATTCGCTGACCCTAATCGATGCCTTGGACACTTTGGCCACCATGGGCAATCACTCGGAGTTCCGACGTGTCTATGCGCTGCTCACGGAGAAGATGAATTTTAATCGGGATATCAACGTGTCCGTTTTTGAGACCAACATACGCATAGTGGGTGGCCTGCTCTCGGCGCATCTAATGGCGAAACGGGCGGGCGTGGAACTGGAAACCGGCTGGCCCTGTCAGGGTCCCTTGCTGCGCATGGCCGAGGATGTGGCACGTCGTCTGCTGCCGGCGTTTGATACCAACACGGGCATGCCGTATGGCACCGTCAATTTACGTTATGGCGTGCCCAAGGGTGAGACTTCAGTCACCTGTACCGCCGGAGTGGGCACTTTTCTGATTGAATTCGGCACTCTGAGCCGTCTCACTGGCAACAGCATTTACGAGGAGGTGGCGCTGCAGGCTGTATATGCCTTGTGGGATCATCGCTCTTCGATAGGACTATTTGGCAATCATATAGATGTGCAGAGCGGTCGCTGGACCGCTTTGGATTCGGGTATAGGCGCTGGCGTGGATTCGCTGTTTGAGTATTTGGTCAAGGCCGCCGTGCTGCTCAATCGTCCCGAGCTAATGGAGCTGTTTCATGAGGCACGTGCGTCCATTGACAAGTACATGCGGAAGGAGGATTGGTATGTGTGGGTGGGCATGAACAAGGGACATGTCACCCTGCCCGTGTTTCAGTCCCTGGAGGCCTTTTGGCCGGGCATACTCAGCCTGATTGGTGACACGGAGCCGGCCATGCGCACCATGACGCGGTATATAAGTGTGTGGAAGAAATATGGTTTCTTACCGGAGTTCTATAACATAGCCGCCGGTGAGGCTTCACCCAATCGAGAGGTTTATCCCTTGAGGCCGGAACTAATAGAGTCTGCCATGTATCTGTACCGAGCCACCCGGAATGAGTATCTATTGGAGCTGGGCGAGCATATGCTGGAGACCATAGAGTTTAGTGCCAAAACCAAGTGCGGCTATGCCACGGTGAGTACTCCCTAGAGCAGCAGTTTCATCCAAAAAAAATTCTCTTTTCTTGGTGCTGCTCTGAATTTGATAGGAGCAGGGCAGTAGCATATCACTCAAGCTCAATCACTATAGCTTAGTTCCGTGCTGTCAATTTGTTCAGTACTATAGAAAAAGCATACCAGAAACTACTATCAAAATACTATCTGCATTTAGGTTTCCTTCACACTGTTCAACACATGATGACATGATAATCTAGTAGGCCTTCATGTTGTCATCTTTTCAATGTAAATAGCTTATCAATTGACATGTTTGAAACATGCGAAAATGTCACATGAAGCATGAATGTATTAATGAGTTAGTTCAGTTCACGTCGCTTTAATTGTTTTTTTTTTGAGAAACAAAGAGCCTTTTGTGATTAGAGGCAAAGAAAAATTGGAAAAGTGCATTTCTATATAAGCTCGATGCGTCTGAACTCACCATACCTTCTTGGGTGCGAGTTTAGTTCAGCTTGTCCACCCAGCAAGAGCGCTTGGCTTATGACTCATGTTCTTAGTATTCAACAGCTTAAAAACCTTAGCCAATATAGACAATTGCCGCCAGTATCCTGAAGTTTTGACGCCATTTTAAGAGATTGCAAAGCGGTGCAAACTAAAAATGCACTGCTTTTTTTACTACTTACCAAATTCATTGACTGTTATCGCATCTAGTGCTTGAACTTTGTTCATTGTACTCATTTGACAACATTTTTTGACATGACACTCAGTGTAAATGGAATCTCATTTGTCAATTTCGAAACGATCATTTTTTTATCGTCATTTCTCATGTGTCAAACAGTGTGAAGGAAGCTCAACAAATCGTCATCTTATGTATGGAATCTCTTTGTTAATTTCGGAACGATCATTTTTTTTTATCGTCATTTCTCATGTGTCAAAAAGTGTGAAGAAAGCTTAACCGAACCGGTTCGAGCCCGGAATTCCGCCATTTTTATTGCTGTGAACAACCGAACCTCGTTAAAAAAAGCTGAACCTGTACCTGTTCCGAACCTAAAATTTCGATTCGTTTCAAAAATATTCTAGATATGAAAACTTGTCTTATGTCTAGAGACTTGTGTTATTTGATCGGTTTTGGGAGACTGGCTCTTGTAATCGCCAGGAAGTTCACCTTCAGAATAACTTATGGAATCTCCACCAAAAGCTTATTAAATAACACTGTGCCATTTTTATACCCTTACAGAGTAAGTAAGTAAAACGGCTTGACACAGCCCCAAAGGGCCAAAAAAGCCGAGCCTCTCTCAATCTCTTTGGCTTGTGCGCTTCTAATTTTCGCACAAGAGAAAAGGACCTACAGTTTAACGCCAAATCCGAACGGCAGTTTGAAAAGCGGATGTTTGTAACGCATTGAAGGAAGCATCTCCGACCTCATAAAGTATACTTTATCAGCACGATGAGTGAGTTGATTTAGCCCTGTCCGTCTGTCCTGTCCATCCGTCTGTCTGTTTAGAATTTCTAGTCTGAAAAGTAGTCTTAGTTAGAAAAACTTTTTTGTTTTCGATGGAAATGTCCTCAAAATTGGCATGTATTTGTTTTATATGCTCCCACGCGATTCTACAAAGTTTGGTCAAAATCGGATCACTATAGCATATAGCTGCCATAGGATCGATCGGTCGAAAAACTACACAAAAAAATAGTCATCAAAAATGAATATTTATAGTTTAAACTATTGAGTATAATTCTCTTTAATACTCCAAGTATCAAGTTGATATTTTCGAAAGTATTAAAATGAAATTTCGAAAATATCAAATTGATACTATCTAGTATCTGGCTGACACTGTTTTGTATTAATTTATTAGTATCAATTTGATACTAACAATTATCATTTTGATAGTCAAAATGACTGTCAAACTTTTGGTATCATTTGATACTAGCTTTTTCTCAATTGAACACTCTTTCCTATTAAGTTTGAAGTCCCAATTCAGTTATAAGCAAACTGCCATTAAAACTAAAACTTAGGCATTAAAAACTGATTTATTTTATTCTATATTTTTACAAAATTATGATAAAACATTGTAGTCTCACATTTCAACGCGTATGTTATTCAAATACAGAAGTTACTGTAAGGAAGTGCATCAAGCTAACCTTATTGACATAACAGACTGCTCTTTTTTGTGATTTGGTGCTGCCCCAATTATGATGGCATGATCATCCCAGGTCGAGAACTTTCTTTAGGGTAACATGGTTCGCTGCTGACCGCACGTATGCCATATCACAAAGAACCTACGCCTCAACTGGAGCTGACTTTGATTATCTCATCTTGGATAGAGCAGAAACAGCGTGCAGTACGTCCTCTGTAAAAAGTTATATTTGTTATTTACACATGTGTGCAAGGAATGATGTACAAATGTTTATCTGCTCACCTTTAAAATTTAGAGCAAGTGCTCCATATTAAAATACAGCAGTCTAGTCTTCAGCACGTCGTCTGGAGGACTGTTTTACATAGCTTTTACTTTAAGCAAATTACTGATGTGTTTGCACTAAAATCAAAACAATTAATGTCATTCGTCAAGCGCCTACTGGTCCACCAACTCAGCTGCTTCGTTTTACTTACTAGCATAGCATTTGTTTCAAATTGATACTTTTGCGTATCAAATTAATAACCAAAGATCATTTTGACACTCTCTACGATTATATTGAGAGTAAAAAAACGATACTGGTTTTAGTTTCAATTTGAGACAACGTGTATCAAATTGATATTGATACCAGTTTTTTGGGGTGTAGTTCTTGTGAGAAAAAACTTTTTTGTTTTTAACGGAAACGCCCCCTTACCTTGGCAAATATTTATTTTAAATACTTTTACAGAATTCTACAAAGTTTTAACAAAATCGGATTATTATATATTGCAATATATTATTTTTAGTAAAAAAAAATTTTTAGTGAGAAACACGTTTTTGTTTTAATTGGGATCCCTCCGACTAATAACAGTTTGTTATGCTTTTCCATGATTGCACTAAGTTTGGTCGAAATCGAACACATAAAAGACCAAAAAGGAAAAAAGAGAAAAAGAAATAGTACTGTAATTGCAACAAAACTTCGACCGAGCCGAAGTTAACTTTCCCCTATTTTTTTTACTTTGTGTGCTGTTTTACGAACCCCCGATTTAAAGTGATTTCTAATCAGGTCTCTCTATCTATAGATACGCAATGTGGTCACTCATGAGAAGGAGAATCGCATGGAATCCTTCTTTCTGGCCGAGACTAGTAAATATTTGTATTTGCTATTCGATGAGGATAACTTTCTGCATCAGGATGGCCTCAAAGGTGAGCTAATGGAGCAGGATGTGTGTGTGGTACAGGCGGGTGCCTATATATTCAATACCGAGGCCCATCCGATGGATATGTCTGCGCTACACTGTTGCCATGACCAACAGGAGGATATCTTTGGTTCTTTGGACCTGCAGCGTTTTACGGCCAAGTCCATTTTTGAGAGAAAACGCCAGGAGCAGCAGAAACAGCAGCAATTGTGGATGCCTCAGTGCCACGAGGGAGCAGCAGCAGCAGCAGCACAGCAGATGCCAGATGTCAGTTCCAGCACCACCACCATGGCCGTGGACATAGAGGTGTTTGATGAGTTCCAGCAGCCGGCGGCTGAGTTGTTGGTCAGCAACTTTGAACGCATACGGGAAGAGCGCGAGCTAAACCAAAGTTTGCCGCGTAATCAGCTGACGGTCAGCGATCTGGATGAGTTTTTTGGCCAGCAGCGGCAGAGTTTTGATACTGCCCAGGAAACACTGCAATATGTCTTGAATTTTATGGGTAATTTTACACTGGATGTGGCCTTTATACGAGGACTGCAGCTGTACGATGGCAACTTTAGCAGTGTCTTGGGTACGGGCGCCCAAAAGGAGTACGAGGGACGCATGCGCTCGCTGTGGCAGCTGTATGAGCTGGAACAACAGTATGCGGCCAATATCAGGCTTATCCAAAGTTTGGATTTGCTCAATTTTCAGGGCGAAGGCGAGCTGATGCGTAACCATTTGGCTCAGGTGCTGCAGCAACTGGAACAGCCACAAAATGAGAGTACGGAGCTGGGATTGAACATAGTAGAGGCACGTCTGGGTTATCAAAGATCCCTTAAAAACACCACGGCCATGCAGGAGTTTGTATATCGCGTGTATGTGTTGGGCACAGGCTCCGCGGTGGCTTCCCAACGTTATAAACCTCTGCTAGAGGCTGAGGAACTCAACTATTTAGAGCTTAAAGAACTAAAGCCTCTGGAACAGCGGGAACTATTCAAGTATACACGTCGCATTGTAGACTTTCGCAAGCGCATGTCCGAAACGGTGGATCGTTTACAAACCCTCATGCAGGATCTCACACCAGCCAGCAGCAGCACCACCAACACACCCAGCCCTGAACCGCCGCCGCCTGCAACCACTTCCAAACCAAACCCCGCATTGGCAACACCACCACCCAAGCACCAGCACCATTTGCAGGAGGAGCCCACTGAGCCAGAGGAAGAGGGCTCTGTCTGGTCACAGTTTGTACAGACTATATTGCGCAAGACCACCGTGCAGCGGGTCAAGTTCGATGAGGCTGTGCTGCTCGAAAAAACACGCAAATCCCTGGAGAAACATGCCCACAAACAGCTGCCACATCAGTTGTTCACCTGCCGGCGACCCGAGTATATAGAGACATTTGCCTATCGCGATTACTATCCGGATGCGGTTTAACCACATTCTCGACGTAAACTAAAGAATATTGAACATACGACTGATCTGTAGATATATACTACATACATATATATTTATTTAGACATATTTAAATAACGCGACGGATTCCAATTTAGGATACACATTCACACCGCCACTCAAAGAGAACTTTTTCGTAAAATCGCCCGCTCACACGGGTCCTTGCTAAGGTGTACAGATAAAAACCAAACTAAAATCAAACAATTTATAATCTTAATATTGATATTAGACATTAGACCGTAGCTTTCTAGTATAAGGTGATATGTCCCCCAGACTTTATAAATGTTTACATGTGCAATAGAGCGTACCTGTCTTGTAGGAATTATGATTATTTTTTTTCTAGTTCTTTGCAGATTCATGGCTCACAAAAATGCTGTATATTTTAGTGTGCAACTTTTTTAAGGTCATTTTCTGGTTACGCCTTCGAAAACCGATGTTTTTTAAGTACATACTATAACCAAAAAATCTCCCCTTCAAACCATTTCGGTACTCTGAAAGTGATATTTTATATATACAGCCACAAGGTGGTCCATTTCGTTTTGTCTTAGCGGTTTCGGTCTATCTTGAAATTCGTTTTTATCGGTAAAAGCAGTGTTGGCTGTCCATGTGGACATATCATCCGGACTCGGAGGCTAGGGCGTTTCGCCACCATTAGGCATTGAAACTGGAAGTATATTTTGTGCATTTCATCGCTGTCTTATTTAGCTTAGCAGAAAAATTAATGCATGCGTAGCGTTTGAATTCGACGTGCCCATTAGGGTCTTTAATCCACACCGTATTTTCTTGCCTCGTCGGCCCATTGTTCCGGCTGTAACTTACACACCTCCGGTGCCATTCGTCAACCATTGACCCCGGCAACAGATACCCAGACTGAGTTATACCTCAGCCTTAGACACTACCTTACAGATGGCGCCCGAGCAGGGACTTTATAAAACTCCATTTTCTGCCTAGTCGATTATACCTATACAAAAAGTGCCCGTAACGATTTCTGCATGCTGTATTCGGCGTATAGTCTTCACCGCTTGAATGTGTGGTTTGGTATGTTTATGATGTGAAGCAACTCAAGTAGAGTCCTAAGTTTTGATTTTGTTACAAAGAACTTCAAAGAACTACAAAGAACTTAACATTTTTAAAATCTTATAAATATTGTCATATGATAGTGATTCCAACATTGTTATTCTCATATTATATATCTCATTTTATATTTTTAATTAAGGTTAAACATAAATGGATTTGAGTCTGTGCTCTAGGAACCAATCAGAATAAAATAGGAAAAAAAAAACAGTGTACCACTTAGAGAAAGCTTTTTTTTTTTGCATATTAAGCCGGGTATCCAGCAACGCAAAGCCAAAAAATTCCTGCCAAAGTTCATATGAAAAAAATTGAGCCAGGAATTTTCTGTTTACGATTTCGTTTGTTTAGTATCCTGCAACTTGACCAAAATCCACACATTGTATAGATAGCGGCGTATCGATAGCGGCGTTTCTTAAGCGTGTGTGGAACCTAAAACAGCTATTGCACAGCTCAGGAATATATTGTTGACAATTATTTTGGATGTGATGAGCGTATAGATGGAGGCAAATGGGGGTGGAGAACAAAGCAAACGCCAGATAATGTCAATATAAATATAATAGCGGTTTCTGTTTTGTAATAGTTTCATTCTCCCTTATTGCTACACATGCAGCAGATTCATTTTGCCAAGGTTTTGACCCGGCTGCTGAGCTCTTGTTCTTATCTTGTATTCAAATGTAATAGACTTTATTTAATTGGCTACCAACCATTGAGTCTTATTTCTTTTACGGTCCACACTGGAGAGTCTTGCTCAGCCCTCGGCCCAATAATTTAGAACGAATTGTGAGATGTCGAGGTGTGATGTTATCACTCCCAACCGCTCAATCAATAATAATCCACTATCTACAATGGTAGACCAAAGTTGGTTAAACGTTATTTTGTTTAAATTTAATTAAATTCAAACTTGGCCAAAATATTTTACTTGGGTTCCACAAACTCAAAATAAATAGCAAATTCCTGGCAGGAATTTTCCGCAGTGCTGGATACAGGCCTTTAAGTGAAAAATGGTCAAAACAATTTCTTGATATTCAGCCTTGTTTTCAATTCAACTATGGCAAGAGTTTTTTTATACCCTTGTCCCTCTAGTGAGCAAAAACTTTTTTGTTTTAATTGGAATCGCCTCCAAATTTTGTACTTGTTAGTTTTTTTAAGCTTTTCCATGATTCCACTAAGTTTGGTCGACATCGGCCGTGTATATAGAATAGATCCCTTAGAAAAGTAAGGTCCGAAAAGTAGTCTTAGTTAGGCTGCAAGGGTATACAAAACTTCGGCCTAGCCGAAGTTAACTTTCCCCTATTTTTGATTCGGATTGATAATGTGGCTTTAGAAAAGATTTGTCCTTAGTTGTAGCATCAAAGTGATTTCTTCTTTCATTCTTTCTTTCCTTTTTGCGCTCCGGTCTAATGTCTATATCATTTCTTATAAGAGGCAATATATTGTATTTAAATATTTCGTTTACCATATATATGTATATGTACGAGCAGTGGTATGGTTCCTTAGAAAAGTTTAATGTGTCAACATGTAAGATTAACTCATTTATCGGTTTACACTTTGTTTTGTTTCTTTTTCTTTATATATACACATAAATATTGTTAAGGACTAATTTTTGGGGGGCGCTCAATAATAAATATGCCAAACTGTAAAGTATAAACTAAAATATACAGCTTTTTTTTAAAATGATTCCTTTTTCCAATTATCCCTAGAAGCTGAATCTTTTATCGTTTCGAAAAAACCGCAAAACTTAACTAGTTTTGCGTGATTTATGAGTAAGTAAATTCTAAAATTAACGGGTAGATAATAGCGTTGTCGATATTTCTCAAAATATCAATATCGATAATAACAAAAATCAAAATTTTTAATATCGATATTTGATAGACAGAGTCTAAAAAACATCGATATATCGATAATATCATTGTTTTCTAAAGCTTAAACAAAACCTGAAAAGTTAATCAAGAACGTCTGCACCATAAGACTACTTATGACCAGTGGAAGTGGCCGTTATAACTGATCTTTTCAGTAGCATAACTTTAAGATATTATTATTTTATTTTATTTTAATTGCAACACCAGCTTACAATATAATACAACAAGAAAATGGTGAAAAGGAAAACAAAGATTAAATTGAACGCCTTCTGATCCGTTCGGGGGTTCTTTATTGGTCACAATGACCAGCTACGCCCCTGCTCGCAGCGTTGGTGATCAGAAGGGAGTTCAAAAAAGTACTTAAAGCTAAGTAAGGGCAAGATTGTAAAGAATAAAAGAGCGAAAGCCTTCATCAGAAATGATATCACTGAGAAGAGGAAAGAACTTATTTTAATCCCTACACAGAATGCGAAACGGACAATTAGCGGCATATAAAGAAGAGGCCAAAGGAAGCCTCAAGGGTATAAAGTTACGTGTTCGTCTTGATGGGACAATAAAGTTCACACACTCAACTAGGTAATCTGTGTCAATGTTATCCTGTATAAGCTTGTGCAGAACCACTATACCCAACATGGCACGTCTATGTTCAAGAGTCGATAAGTCTAAAAGCTTTAGTCTGGATAAATAAGGGGGAAGCCTCAATTGTGGGTCCCAACTCAAGTTGCGAAGGGCAAACAAAAGGAACTGCTTCTGGACAGAGGGTTAATGATTGGGGGTTCCAAATACACGACCCAAATTCTAAGATAGGCCTCACTAGGGATGTACTATATAACAGCTTAGTCGTGTAGGGATCATTAAACTCTTTAGACCTAGCAAGCCCATGGCTTTATTCACAGAGAGTTCAATGTGAGTGCCAAAATGTAATTTATGATCAAGGGTAATACCCAGATCATGAATAGATTCGACCTGTTCAAGCTGATAAGAATTCAATAAATATTTAGTCAAAAAGAGGGTTCTACGATAAAGCGTCATAGATTTACACTTGTCCCGGTTTAAGTGCAACAAATTGTTAGAGCACCACGAGTATATGGAATTCAAATCAACCTGAAGCAAAGCAGAATCATTGGGCGAGTTATATCTCAGGAAGATCTTTAAGTCATCTGCGTACATAAGTGTACGAGAATACTTAATAACATGAGGCAGCTCGTTAATAAATAGCACGAAAAGAAAAGGTCCAAGGTGGCTGCCCTGAAGAACGCCGAAGGTCACAGATACTGGATAAGAGGTGCAACTATTAAATACAACTTTCTGAGTTCTTGACTGAAGATAAGATGAAATCCAATTAAGAAGACTCAACGGAAATCCCAACAAACGCAATTTCAGAACTAAAAGACAATGAGAAACACTTTCAAAAGCCTTACTAAAATCAGTAAAAATAACATCTGTTTGCTTGCCTTGAGTAAAGCCCTGAATTACTGTAGAAGTAAATTCTAGTAAGTTTGTAGTAATGGATCTATTTTTGACAAATCCATGCTGATTCGGTGAGCTAAACGGGAAACATGAGTGTTGAAGCTGAAAGGTTATAATTTGTTCAAAGAGTTTAGGTATAGCAGAGAGTTTCGCAATACCCCTGTAGTTAGAAATATCAGACCGTGATCCCTTTTTGTGTAAGGGAATAATAAAAGATTCTTTCCAAGTAGTAGGAAATTTAGACTGCTCAAGTGATTTGGAAAATAAGATGTGAATAGGGTAGGCAAGCGAGTTTGCGCATTGCTTTAAGATGCACGAAGGTACATTATCAGGTCCAGGAAAAAGGTTATATTTTAACGATAGTAAACCATTTAGGACAGAAGAGAATGAAATCGAGGGACAACGTATGAAATCATATGAAGAAATAGGGTATGAATACCCATTGCTAGCATCTGACGACGAATATGTTGATTGAAAGAATTTTGCAAAGAGATTTGCAATATCAATGTCAGTAGTGTCAGATTATTTGTTTTTTTTTTTTGACGTAAAAAAGTAAAAAGTAAAATCGGCTTGTCAAGATGACAACAGCCCCGAGGGGCCAAAGCCGAGCCTCTCTCAATCTCTTGGCTTGTGCGCTTCTAATTTTAGCACAAGAGAAAGGGACCTACAGTTTAACGCCGAATCCGAACGGCAGTTTTTGAGAGGCTTTTCATGGCTAATTACTGCAATGCTGGCGCCAACAGCAAGAGGTGTGGCCGGGTGTAAAGTTTTATTCAAAGAAAAAAACTTTTTCATTAGATGTTCCGAGGCGGGATCGAACCCACGACCTCATGCTCAGCAGTCGCGCACACTAACCGCTGAGCCACTCCGGCCACTAAACAACATTCATTTTCTCAGTCAGTCAAGCAGCTCTACGGGCGCTTGAATCTTATACCAATAACACCAAGACGCTTACTTAATGCCGTAGAACCTTAAATACGATCGCTCGGTATCTCTGTAACCACCTCATCTGGGTGCCTGAACACCGCAACATTGAGGGAAACGAGGCAGCCGACAAACTAGCTAGACAGGACACTACCATCCAGCTCCTCTGGCCTGGGCTTCGTACAAAATGTTCACAAGGCATGAAATCTGGCGCCTGGCTTACTGAAGGACGGAATAACCTACCGATTTGCCCTATAGCTAGGTTCACGTGGCCCACGTTCAACCTTAAACGCACCAGTATCCTTTTACGTCTTAGCAGAAGGAAACATCTACCTTCTAGTCGGAGCCCTAACGGGTCACTACCTCATCGGTAGACATGCAGCATGTTTGGGAGTCGCTCACAACGACTTCTGTAGAAGCTGCAAAAGTGAAGAAGAGAAGGAAACAGTACTGCATCTTCTATGCCACTGCCCAGCACTTACTTCTACCTTTCTAAGCAACCTCTTGGAAGTTACTGAGATAGAGATTTCGTCTCTACTAAAATTTTTACTGTCCTTAGAATGAGCCCTTCCTGATTTAGATAGGGAATATATGGTATCGCAACAGGCCCATCTTGGCCTAAGTGTAGGTACAAATTATTGCCTCTAGCCATCTCTTAAACGAAGGTAAAATGCCTTGAAATAAGCGATTAGAAATTTAGAAGCTCTATAGCCTGGTTTGTTAAGAAGAGCGAGGCCAAGAAGTAAGAGCGAAAAAGCGACGCAAACTAGCTCTGACCTGCCCTCATCGACCACTGGCCTGAAACTGAAAGCAAACACATCTCTGTTTACTCTCTTGGGCTAAGCTTCGGCATGCGCTCGTCTGGAGTCCGTGTGAAATCCAAAGTTTGTTCGGTCCCTGACGGCCAGGCATGACCATCGCTGCTCTATGGGCATGGAAGATGCCCTTTATTGTTGTTGTTGTAGCGACTGGGACGATTTGTACGTATAAAAACTAAGTTGATCCAAAGAGCAAATGGTGTAAAGCTGAGATCTGCAAGAGTGCCTTTTTTTTTGACGTAAAGATAATATTATTTGGGATATAGATAGGGTAGAGATGGGATTTTAAAGGGTGATTCATAAAGATTTTTCGAATTTTGACCCATTATATAAATTTATTTCGAAATTTTGTAGCCATTTTTCTATTTTAGACAAAATACATGGGATTTGTGTTCATAAATTCGGGCACAATTAAACGCTTTTTGTATTCCTCGGTGGGCGAACGGAACAAACGGCTGCCTGCCAAATAGACACGTCCTCGTGCGGCCACCAAATGTGCCAAATATGCTGGAGCTGGATATGACACCGAACGATTGCATCGTGGAAACATGTGACATAGATTATATGTCAATTGTTGCAACAAATCAATATCCAGGCTTCCGGTATTCTCAATGACATTATAACGGGTTGGTTTGGCAGTGCCTTGAATCGATTGATGGCTGACCATAAAGAACTGCATCTCATTGGGATGAACAATGGTGCGATCCACCACAGTGCCAGGATCCACATTATTAAATTTATTATATTGTGAAGGTTCGCCACTGGGAAAGAAGCGAGTGTGATGACGTTTAACCACAATCACACAGCAGAGTTTGGGCTTAATTCCCAGCTTGGAACAGGCCTTGTAAATGCCTTGAAGTTCGGTTGCACGAATCCTTGGGAACTGTCCGTCGCTGACACCGTCACGATAGTATAAAATATGATCCGGATATTGGTGGCGATATAGCTTGTACACACGTAAATGCTCCAACAGTATCGATTCCATATCCACGATTTCCTCCACCGTGGACTGTTGTAAGCGATATTGCATATTGTAGGCGGCGCCATACGGATCATGTGAAGCGGCCACACCCACCACACTGGGAATTTCCCGCTGATCGGGCGATGGATGTGTCACATCGGCACCCAGAAACATGGTATTTGCCAGCAACGTGCGCGGATCATCTTTCAACTTGTGATTGATGCCATTCAGTTTGGAATTGATTTTGAGTAAAATATTGCCAATCACTTGAGCATTTAATTTACGCTCCACTGTGAACTGCTTGATGCATTGCGTCAAAATACCATGATGTAGCTCCGCCCTCTGTTTGATCGCTTCGTAGGAGGCACCAAAATTTGGTATAACCACAAATACCAAATCGTACTGTGAACGTTTGAGATCACCCAAGCATTCATCCATTTTTCTTTCATCTGCGAAACAGGCGTATATCGGCCTTGGCCTCGAGGCAAACATTCACCGAACGTCCCTGCTGTTGCAGCATATCCGCAAATTGGGCCACCTGATTGTAAGGCAGTTTTCGATTACCATCCGCATAGAGAATGGCCCATTTGTGAGCCTTCTGTTTCGGTTCCAGGAATCTTAGACGATCCATGCGCCACGAGCCATTCCTAACCGATGACATCTGCCTGTCATTGTATTCCACTTGCGGTGGCGTAAGGGTGCGCGTGTGAACCACAATAAAATCATTGACAATCCGTATACCAAAGCGACTTATGGTGGGATCAAGATTGTGCTGGAAATATGTCAGCAAATTGATGATTTTGCGCTTCCGTTCATTGGTCGAAGTGGCGGCGAACTTGATCATGGCCGACACTTGATTGGTACCGTCTTTACGCTGCGGGAGGAAGAAAGGTGGTAAGATTTAATCGAAAACGTTAATATTTTTTTCTAACTCACATTCAGGGCCTGTCCCTCCTCGATGCGGCACAATTCCATGGGCACATAGATATTCTTTTCCGGCGGGCCCACATGTAGGCACAGCAATTGGGGATACTTCAGTTTGTAGTTGCGCGATTTGAAATAATCCTCTACCGTCATTTGTTTTCCGTCCAATTCAAATTTCTGTTTATTAGCCGGCTGGTCGGTAAGTCCATTGATCTTGAACACGCGTGGAGCACTGGCAAACGATGCCGGCGGCTCATAAACCACATTCAAACCCTTCAAAAATGGTAGAATGAAACGACGCGAACTTTCCAGATTGGTCGTGTTAGTAATTCGTTGTTGTAGCCCAAAGCGTTCAAGATACTCCAATATGGAGAGAGCAATTGGAAACGATTTGTGTGAGATGTCCACATTGACAAAGGGTCGATCGCCAAGCACAAACGATTGGTACAGCCCTACCAATGCTTCATAGCCGTCGCCTAGCATCTGACGATTGCCTTCATCGGCCATTTTGAAGAAGGAGCGACCCGCACGTATGGCCTTGTCATGACATGGCGCCGCCAGTACCACCTCCAGACATTGCAACGCCCGCATAGGCTTGTCATAGATCTTTTCATACATGTAGGTCTTCAGCGAGTTCAAGTCCACATCTGAGGCAGCCTCTTTGATTTCAACGGTATAATGCAAGGTGCGACCATGACGATCCGTCACTGTGACTTCACCACTTTGATTGGTGGTGGTCTTCAGTTTGTCAACGGAATAGCAAGAGGCGCGTCCATCATAAGCGGCAATAGCGTTATCCAAATGATTAATCCGAAACTGTTCGAAAGCCTGTCGATAGAATTTCTTTGGTCGCTCGGGTGCAATCTTAACATCATAGTGATAGGCCTTAGAGGGCATTTTTGACATATCCACATCCAGATAATTGACTGCAACCTGACCAGGTCTACCCAGGGTGCCGCGTTTAATGTTGCCCTCTTGGGGTACTTGAGCATGCTGCTCATAACCGTCGCCTTGAGCGCCCTTAGGTGGTCCACGTTGCTGATAACCGTCTCCTTGACCGCCTTGAGGGGGTCCACGTTGCTGATAACCGCCGCCTTGACCGCCCTGAGGGGGTCCACGTTGCTGATAGCCGCCTCCTTGACCGCCCTGAGGGGGTCCACGTTGCTGATAACCGCCTCCTTGACCGCCCTGAGGGGGTCCACGCTGTTGGTATCCACCCTGACCCTGTCCAGCACCTCCAGCGTCGTCCTGACCACGCTGACCACCCTGAGGGGGTCCACGTTGCTGATAACCGCCTCCTTGACCGCCCTGAGGGGGTCCACGCTGTTGGTATCCACCCTGCCCAGCCTCCAGCGTGGGGGGGGGGGGGGGGTCCACGTTGCTGATAACCGCCTCCTTGACCGCCCTGAGGGGGTCCACGCTGTTGGTATCCACCCTGACCCTGTCCAGCGCCTCCCTGAGGAGGACCACGCTGCTGATAACCGCCACCTTGACCGCCTTGAGAGGGTCCACGCTGTTGGTACCCACCCTGACCCTGTCCAGCACCTCCAGCGTCGTCCTGACCACGCTGACCACCCTGAGGGGGTCCACGTTGCTGATTACCGCCTCCTTGAGCGCCCTGAGGGGGTCCACGCTGCTGCTGGGAGCCACCCTGACCCTGTCCAGAACCTCCAGCGCCTCCTTGAGCTTGTCCACGCTGCTGCTGGGAGCCACCCTGAGGAGGACCACGCTGCTGATAACCGCCACCTTGACCACCCTGCGGGGGTGCACGTTGCTGATTACCGCCGCCTTGAGCGCCCTGAGGGGGGCCACGCTGCTGCTGGAAGCCACCCTGACCCTGTCCAGAACCTCCAGCGCCTTCTTGAGCTTGTCCACGCTGCTGCTGGGAGCCACCCTGAGGTGGACCACGCTGCTGATAACCGCCACCTTGACCACCCTGCGGGGGTCCACGTTGCTGATTACCGCCGCCTTGAGCGCCCTGAGGGGGGCCACCCTGACCCTGTCCAGAACCTCCAGCGCCTCCTCCTTGAGCTTGTCCACGCTGCTGCTGGGAGCCACCCTGACCCTGCCGGGAACCTCCTCCTGGTTGACCCCAGCCGCCACGCTGCTGTTGGCCCTGACCCTGCTGTTGCCATGATCCTTTTGCTGCTCCGCAGCTGCCTAGAGAACTAGCAGAGCTTGTGGATGGTGTAGGAGTGCTGGGAGTGGCCCGTTGTTGTTGTTGTTGTTGAGCTGGTTGTGGCTGCTGCGCCGCTGCTGGGGCTGGCGCTTTGTCCTCCTCTTTCTTCAATTTATTTTTGTTTTTGCCCATTTTTAAATAAATTAACTTTAACTTTCAATTGTCGAATTGTATTTCGATGCTGTGTTGATTACCAAACGGAAGTTGTTTGACAGTCAAACAAAACACGACACGTTTAAAACCAGTGTTGTTAAACGTAAGACGTAAGTTAAAGTCACCATTTTCATCATGGTGAAATTCACGAATCAGAAACGTTTGGAAATTATTAAAAGTTACTACCGAAATTAGAGTAGACAGCTAAGAACCTTGTTCATTTGGCGAATAATAACAATAAATACATTCTGAGTTGCTAACTAGTGAGCTTTGATGATGAAAATGTAGACTTTAACTAACGTCTTAACATTGACAGTTCATTAAGGGGGTCTTCTCATTGAGCAACTTTTTTTTTCGACTTTTTTTTTTGCATTTATTTATAGCTTGGATATTCAAAAATATCCCCCCAAAAGGATTTTCGAAAACTCGAATTAGTTTAGGAGATATAGTCCTTTTAGTGACCCAATGTGACCTAAATTCCCAAGCAACTGCAAACTTAAGGGGGTCTTCTCATTGAGCAACTTTTTTTTAAACCCTCGTATTTTGACCTATGCGTTAAGTTTTCTCCGGTTCTACCGGACCGATTTTGATGAAACAAAGTGAATTCGACGGAGAATTGTCAGCTCTTTAAAACTGCATTTAAACATTTTTGATTTTTTTTTTTCAAAAAAATTACTTCAAACTTTAAACGCGTTTATCTCGAAACCACGTTTTTCGAACTGGCGGCCATGATATCTCCAGTTCAACTGAACCGATTTTCATGAAACAAAGTGGAATCGACGCAGAATTGTCACCATTCTCGGCTGAACCTCGACCATAATTTTAAAAAATTTTTTACTATTTTTTTTTTACACTAAACTACAAAAAAAAAGCCCGAAATTGAAATTTTTTTTTTGAATGGCCGCCATTTTGTCAAAAAAATCACAAAATTAAGTTTGAGGTTCAGCCGAGAATTACATCTATACTGATTATAACCCCGTTTTTTTTTTCATTTCGGACGCTCCGGAGACCCGGAATCGTGGCCGCCGTGACGACACCTTTTTTTTTCACCACCAACTTTGAAGTCTCATTACTTTTTGAACAGCCCTCGTATCGAGGCAAAAAAAATTTTTTTATTTACTTTGAACCTTTTGTAATACAATAAATAAAAAAAGTTTTCAATTATTCTTTGCGTTTTCAAATAAGAATTTTTTTAAAAAGGGTCCAAAAACGGGTTTTGAATGAGAAGACCCCCTTAAATAAATCAGTTTAAGTGTGCTTTCATATAAAGATACCAAATTGTTATGTCCCTAATGGAAAAACCATTACAATCCCCGGGTCTGTGCTGCACAGAGATGGATGGGACGGATTGAAGGCAAAAAAAACTTTTGCCCTTTTTGTTTGATTATGGTGCCCACCACTGCTTAACATTGTACATGTTTGGTTAAAGATGTCATACAGTTGCCGCGTATTGCAGCATCTAAATCAGCGATGTTCAAGAAGAGCGAGGCCAACAAGTGAGTGTATTGGTGTGCGATATCAAAGCGACACAGCACAGCTTTGAACTGCCCAGCTCAACGTCTGGGCATCGCTCATATGCCAGACTTCGGCATGCGCTCGGCTAGCCGATTGCGCTCGGGCTATGGAGGAACATCGCTGATTTAAATGATTAGTTCTTATGTGGTTCTTAAGTTGGTTGTAATACCAGCTGTTTTAATAGTCTTGCCACATAACTTGCACCTGTTACAGTTACCTTTTTTTGGAAATTCCTGTCTTAAGTCCATTTTAGAGCTTTTATTGAAATGAAACAAATGCAACGATCGGACTATTTTAATGTGACCAAAGTAAGTTTTTTCCGTTATATCGATTATATCAAATATCGGCCCAAAAAATATATCGGAATAACCCTTATCGTCAAACAAAAATATGGATATATCGATAAAATATTCAGGGCTGTTCCGAATTCCGCTCGTTTTCAAAAAGTAAAAACGAAACGAAAACGAGCGTTTTACTATTTGCTGTTCCCAATTCCGAGCGATTTGGTTACGTTTCGACTTTTCGAACTCGGTTTCGAAAACAGCTGGCTGGCTGGCCTGCGCGCGTGTTTATCGTCAGCAGACAGAGTTGTCATCATCTACCTAATTTCAATTTATAAAGCTCTTATTTACTCTTCAAATCCATTTATTTTTACTTAAACCAGTATACAAATATTTCATTTGAATATGTCATATCAAATATGGTTAAACATAGCTAAGTGAAATAGAAAAAGTGCAACCCGATTAAATAAATTCATATGCAGCAACCCGAGCAGCCGCCGATTGAAGGTCGGAATCGACTAAAAAGTAAAGTGGAATTCAGAACAACTCGGTTTGGTCTCGGCTGCTCGGTTTTGTTTTTCATGCAATATTTTATAGAAGTTTATAAAAAAATTCTGTAAAATTATACTTAATTTTAAAACATCTTAAGTAATGATGTTAAACGATCTTAAAAATGTTCAACTAATTTCGAATTTTTAGTTTATCATATTCGGGACGTAGTTTAATGCTTTAATTTACAATTACTTTTAATTCCGCTGACTCTGCAGCGCACGTTTTGAAAACGACAATTCTTGTCGATTTGCGGAATTCGGAACAGCAATCAACTCGATTTGCGGCAATTCCACTCGTTTTCGGAATTCAGAACAGGCCCGATTGACAACCCCAGTAGATAGGAGGCTTGACTTACCAAAACCCCGCCCTTGTAAACACTTTTTCCACAAATACTTAGCCTTGACATTTTTACCTTTTACCATTCAGACTGTGCCCACTGTACAAAACAAGCATAACGGTAAGCGCACGCTCACACAACTGTTGGGCGCTGAGAGAGCGCGAGAGAGTGATATCAAAAGCAGTTGAATCAATATGAGCAGCGAGACTCACTTGATCTTAGCCCCCATCTACCAAAATACAGCTTAGACCTTTGGTTTTACATGTAATTCCCATGTATTTGATAAGTTCTTTATCCAGAGTTCCAAAGTGCACAAAAAATGAAACACATCGTCATCAATATTAGAGCATGACATAGCACAAACATACACGCACACACACATACATACACATACATATGTACAAACACATGGCTAGTACATACTACAATACATTGTTGTTGTTGTATAATAGTTAGTTAGTAATAGTATAATAGTAATATAGTCGATATCTAAAATAGCATTTACGATAAGATTTAAAACAGAATTAAGGGGGGGCGAAAGGTAGGTGTAGAGGGGTAGGACAGGGTAGTGTAGGGGGCCATGAAATTTGGGTTTTTTCCGGGAATGCTGAGCAGCTGTGTTTGGTTTTGGTTTTCGTTTTTTCTTTTTTTTTTTTTTTTGGTCTTTGCTGTGGTTTGTGGTGTGCTTGACTAGATGCTGCGAATGCGGAACGGAGTGGGGTAGCCGGGAGGGGCGGGGGCATTACCTATTCTAGGCCCAACATCCAATTGATGCCTTGTACTATAAAGAAAATTAGCGGCTGCCAGGCCACTAGCCAACGAATCCAATCCAACAGGCGACCATATAAAACATGCGGCTTCTCCCAACTGCAAGTGAGAGTGGAAGAGAAATGTTAAGAGGGGATTCCGTGGAAAGTTTTTAACTTTTCTTTTTAGCTTACGGATTGCGAAACATTTTCTGCAAATCAACCTTCTCCTTGCAGTAGGGACAGGTCTGTTTCTTGCCCACAATACACCAGCCGCGTATGCAAAACTCATGAAACACATGATTGCAAGACAACTTGTAGGTATTCTCAATGACGCCCTCCTCCTTCTCCGACACCAGCAGCTGATTGCCGCACACAGCGCACACATTCTGATCCAAATGGCGAGTGGGTATGCCCTGGGGTGCATAGTACTAGAGTGGGAGAGTCAAAGTTAATCATAAATAAGAAGAGGTAGAAGAGGCATATGACTAAATTTTAGAATCAAATCTAAATGGTCCTACACAAAGGGGGGATACCATAAGAATACACGAATCTCAAGTTAAAGTGTCAAATCTGGGCTGTCGAGGAATAACTTGAAAATGACCCAAGTTTCGGGTATTCTGTTGGTAATTTGATTCTTAAATTTAGTCATATGCCTAATGTAGAAGGGTTATACTCACGCCTATGGCAGCAGCCATTTTATCCGAACAGATCTCCGAGATATCCCTACCCAGTACACCTATATAAAGGCCATAGAAACAGAACATCAGACCCACATCCATCCAGGCGTTGGGCGGCTGCGAGAATATATAATTCATGCCCAAAAAGGCGGCCATAATGACCAGATAACCCACCAGACCCAGGCCATAGCTTAGTTTGTATATAAAGTAGAACCATTTGTACACCAACCTGTGGAGAGAGGAGAGAAGAGAGAGTTTATAAGCGTTTAATGGCACATATCCGGCTTGAAGGACCATAAGTGGTTAATTAAGAAAAGTATAAATGTCCTTTTCTAGATCTGAAGCTTTAAAAGATTATAGAAATGTCTTCTTCCAGTTAAGAATGATGAAAAGTTTTTATAAGCAACTAATTGCACTTATCCGGCTCGAAGAACCAAAGTATCTCTTCCCAATTCAGATTGTTTCATGGTATTTTAACACAAAACTGTGCAACTTTACCTGATCTAACCCCTCCCTCTAGAGTAACTCACCTGGGCGTAGTGCCTTGTATGGGTTTGCTAATAGCTCGCCGCATCACCAACGAGGTAATCCCCGTGAATATCAGCCAAATCACTATAAACCGTATCCAGTGAAAGGATATGGAGATGACCAACGGTATAATCCACATGGCCAGCAGCGTGACAAAGGAATAGGATCTGTAGTGCCGCTTCTTCCATTCCACCAAAATGATTTGGGCAATGACCAGGGTGACAAACAGTATGATGACCATTTCCGAGTGCATGGCATCATGACCCCGATGCTTCTCCACCATCAGCTGATGTTCGGCCCTAAAAGATAACAACAAAATGAAGTGGCAGAGCTCTGACCATTGACCATTGGCGGGTTGTTTGCTTACCGCATGCGCTCCTCTGGCGTCATCTCATCCAGGGACTGTGTGGACAGAGTGTGCATTACTCGACATGTGTGTGTGTGTGTATGTGTATCCTTAACTCACCTTATTCAAGTCCACCGGGGCATGCAGGTCCATGTGCTGTTGATGCATGCTATTTGTTGTTGTTTTGCAACTAAATGCATTAGTGGTACCGTTCGTACCGTTTGATTATTTGCCACTAACGCATTGGTAGTTAACGCATTAGTAAATTCTCGCTTTTCTTCTTCTGCTTCTTCGTCGTCGTCGTCTGCGCTACACTTTAATCATTTTAAATTTAACTTTGTTTTTGTTTTTAATTATATTTTATAAACTTGCAATTTTTTTTGTTGGTGTTGAAAATAATTTGTTAGTTGGTGTTTTTGTTATTGACAGCCAGCACATTTTTATTGATTTATATATCAACTGATAGCTTACTTTTTCAATAAAAATTTTTATTATTTTGAAGATCAACTCAATTTTCTTACAACGATTCCCTCGAGTAGAGTTATCGATAGTCAAGCCGCCGATAGACTTGTTTACTGTGTCGTGCTGGTTCACTAGTTCCGTGGCACTGTGGTACAAACGCAACAATCTCTAATCAAATTTATTGAAATGTTGAACTTTATTTTTTAGCTAAATCGAGAGTTTGAATAAACAAAAAACCGAAAAATACCATAATTTTAAATTATTAGAGCATGGTCAATTTTTTCGCAAACCGAAAGATGCAAAAAATTTTGAATTATTAGTCTTTGATTTATTTTATCTTTGGCTATACTTAACACTTTTAAGCTGTTAAAATTTTGTTGGATATGTTTATTAGGTAAATGTTTACTTAGAGGTAAGCCTCAGCAAAAATTCTTAAATTTTTTCCTCGATGTCCTTGCGAAAATAATTAACGGTGAGTTATTTCAAAGTTGTAAGAATATGTACTTGACAAAAATTTGAATAGTATTATAAAAATGGCAAAGCGCTGCGAATTTCTGTGGAAATGCCCATATGAGATTCGAATTCTGTTTGTTTTTGCAAATAAATATATTTAAAATATTCTTTTCTTATGCCTAAGGCGTAGGATTGCTTGAATTTTAGTGCGAAAGTGAGGAAAACTTGACACCTTTTCGATCTTTACGTCCCCTTTTTGAGATATAGTTCAAGGCGCGTTTTTTTTAACTTCCTTGGGAGGATTATTACACTTAAGTGGTGTCCCCCAAAAAAAAAAGGCAACAACAAAGTGAGCTGTGCAAACAAAAACGCTCCCCTAAATTTGCCGCCAGCAATCGGAGAGATGAGAGTGTGACAACCTTTTACATGGAATGACAGCAACAGACTGAAATAAATTGGGAGCACAATGACATATCCGCCGTACCTGCATAATTGTATCATGGTATAAACCCAGCATAAGCTTTAAGCGTCATAATGAATCCAAGATACAACAACCAAGGGATGGCAAAACTGACTGAGCGCACTCAGCTCAGTCCTTAGACTTGGTGCAAAAGCGCAGTCCTCAAAAAAAGCTCTTTGCAGTACCTTAATTGTTGGCCCATCCCTAACAAAATGGTTTGTTGGTTAACCAAGTTCCATTTCGATAACTATCGAAATTCAAATGAAAAACCGCAAGTTGATTTTCATTTAAGTTCTTTCATTGTATTTAAATTATTCACACTAAATTTACAATTATTCTGCAACTCACTCGCACTCGATCATAATATATTGTACTTCTTACTTCGCCACATTCATATTGCCACCCCCTTAACTCCCATTAACCCCCCCCTCCCCACCCAGCTTACAGTCCCGGCATTACATAGGCTATGTTGTCCAGCGTTGTGGCCAAGTTGGTGCACAACTGCGTTTTGTTCTCCAGTCCGGGTATTTGGGTGGTCATACAAAGCAGCGGACCCATAGAACAGAGCAGGCTGTCCAGCAGCACGGACAGACTGCCGGATAGCGCCACATGGCCATTGTGTTCCTTGAGGCGTTCCCCGATCACAGTCAAACTCTCGCCGAGTAGCTTCAGATGGGCCGCTGCATCAATGGCATCGATGCTGGGCGGTGGCTGTTGTTGTTGTTGCTGTTGTGGGGATTGCCGCGTGGAAGCGGCGGACAAAGTGGTGGACGACTGATTACTGACTGATGAGTTCAATTTGGCCAATGTCTGGCCACCGCCGCCGCCGCCGCGGCGTTGTCTACTGGGAGTGACCAGTGACTCGACTAAGCTTAGCTCCATTTTGGATTGATATCGCTCGGCGGCCAGTTTCTTGGTGCGACTTGTTGTCGCTCGATTCACAAAGTTGACATCGTTTGTAGTGGAGGGCGTGACCAGAGCATTGCCATTGCTGGCCAACGCCGCCGGACTGGGGCCATTTCGTTCGCGTGTTCTGGCCTTGGTTGCCTGCATTTTGGCCTTGCGCCGCCAGGCATTCTTCTCCTTGTTCGACACATTGGCCCATAGCTCGCTGAGACGGCGTGCCGCATTCGCAAAGTCTGAAAATTTGAAATCTTTTAATCACGGATCGTAAATTAGAGTTAAGAGTTTAGAAAAATCAAACCTTAAAAACATAATGTGGAATGGAATGGAAATATATTAACAGGAAAACCTTTATTTATCTTTATTTATGTGTCTTTGTTTTTGGTTTTGTCTTTGGTCTTGTCTTTGCTTTCGTGTTAGTTTTTGTCTTTTATTTGTGTTTGTTTTTGCTGTGTTTTTGCCTATGTTTCTGTCTTTGTTTTTGTCTTTGCTTTTGTGATTGTTTTGGTCTTTGTTTTTGTGTTTGCTATTGACTTTGTTTTTGTATTTGTTATTGACTTTGTCTTTGTTTTTGTGTTTTGCTTTTGTGTGTGTGTGTACGGGTGGGTGGTTGTGCCTGGCCAGCCAACTTCTCTTACCCAGATCCTGAAAATCCCGCTTGCGCACCTCTCTCGCCCACAGGCTGTAGGCTGTATAACGGGATCTGCCCTTGTCCTTGCGCTGCATTTTGCCCGTGACCACCTTGCCATCCTTGAGCATTTTGCGCTTGTTGGACTTCTCGCGCATATAAAGACTCTGACGCACGCGCGACTCATTGTGGGTGGCCTCCGCCTCCACACCCTCGACCAGATCCTGCACCAGTGTGTCCAGCTCATCATCCGAGTTCATCAACGGCTGCTGCTGCAGCTGGTGCTGCTGGAGCAGCGGCGCTGCTATCAGCGGTGTGTCTTCCGACTCGGAGGCATTCAGCTCGTTGTCGTCATAGGCCAACTCCTGCTGATCCAGTTCCAGTTCCCTCAAAGCATTCGGCGGTCTGCCACGGCCCGGATAGCGTGCCGGCTGCCTACCCGGGCCACGTTTTGTTTTCTTCTCAATCTCCTCCGGCGACTCGAAGTCCAACAGTTTGGATGACTTTTTGCGTACGCGTCCACTGCGCGAGACGCCCGACACCTGGAATTCTAAACAATGGCCAGGCCATGGATTCGTTATCGGTATCCTCTTAGCTTCGCCTCTTCTAACCTACCCTTGGCCACCAGACTGGAGTCCATGGGATGGTGCTATTTTTTTTTGTTTGTTTGTCTTTTGGCAATCAATTCGCTCTCGTCTCGACCCTAAAGACCCCCCTCGCCATTGGCTGTGGACGCCCTGAGAACTGGTTCCACTAGTTCGCTTACTGGTTCATTTCAGAAATTTGCGAAATTAATATGACTTTATTTTAATAGACATTGAATTATTTAAAGTTTTTTTTAATTAAACATTTACCATTTACAGAGTTTTATTTTGCTTAAGTCTCTTAAACAGCTGATTTGTGTTTTGTCTTGGCTGACAACAATTAAATTCAGTGCTGCCAACCGGTTCGAAGTCGGAGCTAAATTGCGCATTCATCAATGACGCACCGTGGTTCAGAATCGCTTTGCCTTGGACAAAATTCTGTAACTTTTGAACCGCAGAAAATGCTAAATTAACCAAATTCAAATCGGTATTACCGTTTGGTTTTATATTGATTCTCAAAATTGACATTTTAATGCAAATTGTATGTTGGTTGTGGCCAGCTCAGAGAGCTGGAGACGAGTGATGATGAGCTTCGTGATAGTGTGGTATTCGATTGTCGCTCGTGACTAGTAATCGATAGTCGCTGGTAACTTGTGTGGGCAGAGACATTTGCGTCAAAATAGCGACGAATTTGGAACGGTGGAATGTGGGACACAAAGAACATTTTTATTTTCCAATTTTCTCTTGATTGCAATGATTAATTCAAAAACTTTAAATGCAGAAATGTTATTAATTGCGTAAACTATTGTTTTAATTGGGCTGGGGTTAGTTTCAAGCTTTTTGGACATTAAAATTTAAGTGTTGAAAAATTGGAAAATTGAAATTGGTAGGTGGTCCCACAAAATTGAAAATATCTCGATAACGCTCCACATGATTTTAATCTAATTTTTACTGAAAAACAGGCAAAACTATGACGAATACGCGGGTATATCGTGCATAGCCCTACGCGAGCGGGAAGTTGAGATATTTTCAATTTAGTTTTTTAACACTTAAATTTTAATGTCCATAAAGCTTGAAACTAACCCCAACCCAATTAAAACAATAGTTTACGCAATTCTTAACATTTCTGCATTTAAAGTTTTTGGATTAATCATTGCAATCCAGAGAAAATTGGGAAAATAAAAATTTCCATTGTGTTCCACATTCCACCGTTCCAAATTCGTCGCTAACTATTCGTCACTATTTTGACGCACATGGCAGAGACGCCACACATTTTAAAAGTAATGACAGTAAATGGGTATCATGGAACTAATCAGCAACTTAAGGGGCACACCTAGTGTAATGGCCTAAAAAAAAGGTGATTTTTGGGAATTTTTATTAAAAAAACTACTTTATCAATTATTTCAAAATTTTAAGAATATATTTATACATGTTTCAAGAATATACAGTGAAATTTTTGAAGAAAAAAATTAAATATTTTTTAAGTTATAGTCGATCTCCAACGGCGCGAAAAAAAAGGTCCTTCACTGCTGCAGTGATTCCGGCCTTCTCCGTGGATGAAATTAAAAAAAAAAATTCTCGTTAAACTAGATAATATTGTCTGTACAATGACCTACGATAAACAAAAAAATCAAAAATTGACAATATGGCGGCGTTTTAAAAAAAAAGTCGAATTTTACCCAAAATTTTGGTCGTTTTTGGCCTGCCAAAATTCGATTTTTTGATCAAATCAAAAACCGATAGGTCATTGTACGGAGAACTATATATAGAACATTTAAAAAAAATTCGATAGTGATCGGATCATTTGTTTTTGAGTAATCACTGCAGCAAATTCGGAAAATGCTGTTTCGAGAAAAACGCGTTTAAAGAAAAAATGATCGTTTTCACTGCTGCCGAGCGGCTGCTCTTTAAATTGCTATAACTCAAAAACTATTTGAGATATCGATTTGAAATTTTAATATGTTATTTTTAAAGGTGTAATCTACCGAAATATGAAAAAAATCGATTTTTTTTTGAAATTTCACACTAGGTGTGCCCCTTAATGTTTGCATTTAATATACTACTGATAGATCGCAAAAATATATAAAGAATAATCGAAGCGATTGCCATTCGTCATTGCCTTTTGTCAGCTCTCCCACCACTAACAACCAGAGGCTAGTGCATTGTGAATGCTAGAAGTAGACACATGTTCTGCTGTCTCTTTCTATCACTCAGGAAAATTCTGACGGCTTCACTTTTGCTAATGCTGGGTTTATACTGCGTCACAGAGTGTCACATTTTAGTGTCACAATGTCAAATTCGTATGGAGAACACTCTGTCACGCAGTATAAACCCAGCATTAGTTTATGCTTAAATGAAAAATCATGATTTTTGCCCATCGAAGTATGCTGAACTTATATATTATTTATTAGGGAAATTATTTATTTTATATTTGCCTTAAACCTCATTTATTTGGTACATCTTTAACTAATCAGATCTTTAACTAGTGTGGACTAGGTTTAAAACTGCCATAAATGACAATGAATTATCTTTTTTAAATAAATAATTCTTAATGGAAATAAAGTTGGCATACTTTTAAGCGCAAAAATCATGTTTTTTTGCAAGCATAAACGTAGTATTTGACAATTCCAACAAATGCGTTAGTAACAAATTATTGAACGGTCCTACTAAAAGCACTAGTGTTATCTCTCTCTTTCCGGTATAGCCACGGCGCAAGGAACACGCATTGCAATCAAGACGAAACGAGAAATTTTAAAATGAAGAAGAAAGAGCAGCAGCGCAGTCTTAGAGTGAATGCTGATAAGTCCAAGCGTTTAACAAGGCGTCGTAATAGGTTGCCGCAGAACAATGATCTTAAGGAGAAGCTGCCTAACAAGACGAATTTGCCTCAAGCGCAATCCTCCGGTACTAGCTCTACCTTGATTCAGAGCTCACCCACCACATCAGATTCTCCCTTTGTCTTCGGCTCCAACTCATCATCAGACACTTCGTGGGCCTCTACATCTTCATCAGACTCGCTCCTTGGCTCAGCTGGCAAGAGACGCTGCTATGCTGAACTAAAAAAGCAGGCTCGTCAATGCATGGACACAAATTGTTCAGCCAAATTTGGGGATCTACAGATAGAGGAGCAGCAGCGCAGTCTTAGTGTGGATGATGATAAGCCCAAGCGTTTAACAAGGCGTCGTAATAGGTTGCCGCAGAACACTGATCTTAAGGAGAAGCTGCCTAACAAGACGAATTTGCCTCAAGCGAAATCCTCCGGTACCAGCTATACCTTGTTTCAGAGCTCACCCATCACATTGGACTCTCCCTTTGTCTTCGGCTCCACCTCCGGCTCAGACATTTCATGTGCCGCTACATCAAGCTCTTCATCAGACACATCAAGCACTTCATCAAACTCGCTCCTTAGCTACCACTTGGCTTACCTTAAAAAGCAGAAGGAGCAGCAGCGCAGTCTTAGTGTGGATGCTGATAAGCCCAAGCGTTCAACTAGGCGTCTGTCGCAGAAAACTGATCTTGAGGAAAAGCTGCCCAACAAAACGAATTTGCCTCAACTGAAAACCTCCGGTACCAGCTTTACCTTGATTCAGAGCTCACCCGCCACATTGGAAACTCTCTTTGTCTTCGGCACCATCTCTGGCCCAGACATCACATCAAGCTCTTCATCAGACACTTCATCGTACACTAAATCAAGCACTTCATCAAACTCGCTCCTTAGTTCAGCTTCTAAGAAACGCCACTTGGCTGACCTTAAAAAGCAGAAGGAGCAGCAGCGCAGTCTTAGTGTGGATGCTGATAAGCCCAAGCGTTCAACTAGGCTTCTGTCGCAGAAAACTGATCTTGAGGAAAAGCTGTCGCCTCAAGCAGGCACTGAAAGAGGGCGCAAAAGGACCAGAGGTCGCAAATCCACCAAAGAAAGAGCCGAATGGGACGTGTCACCTATGGACGAATCCAAGCCTTATGGCTTGGGACGTGGCCTGGATCTGTACAAGGTCGTACATCACTTTAAGACGGATGAGTATTTATTCCTAATGGTCACTTGGATTGGCAGCAAAGAGATCGATGCAGTGCATATAGACGACATTAGGGATAAATATCCCGCTCAGATAATTGCCTACTTCGAGTATTTGTTACGTAATACTAATTTCTCAAAAATTTTAAACTAGGCAACGGTGTGCCCAACTCCAGGGTAAGCAGCTCAAGAAAACAAAACAAAGGAAATTTCGCGAAGCTAGAAATTGTCAAAAACTAAAACTATTTTCTAATAAAACTGTAATTTGATACATTATAAAAAAGAAAAAGAAACCCAAGCTTAAGCACATTTAAGCAATATTTCCACTAAGAGTGCCAAAACAGCTGTTTGTTGGCCTATTAACGCATAACGCACTCCTAGTGTAAATGTTGCTTAAGTCAACTTTTAGCCTTGAATATGCGTTTAATTGAATTATTAGTTGAAAAAATTAATTTCAGATACTACATTTTCGCCTTGAATCTTATGCTTAAGCCCTTGTTCTACTGGCACTGACTGATTGGATTGCGCTTTCATGGTTGTCATGGTTTTTGGTATGCATTTATAAGATTTATGAGGGCATTTTATCATACTATCGGGCCTGTTCCGTCCTGTTATAACTTGACTATCGCTCATCCGAAAAAAAGTCTGTCCAACCAAAAAAAACTCCAAAAAAATTTTGACAGAAACTCCAATTATTGAGGTATGTGCCACAAATTTGGTTTGTACGCATATTTTGGGCCGCCGATGCATCTTACCAAGATTTGCTCGTTTTAGACCATTATTTTATATAGCTGCCATATAACCGATCCAGACGATTTGCACCAATTTTGTTGATTTTTAAAAGAGATTTTTCAGAAAAGGCGCAAAAAGGTGCAAAAAAGATTGATACCCTCGCATTCTATACATATTGAAGAATAATATAGTGTTAATAGTTACGTTAATCCACGTCAATCCAACATACTTTTGTCCCACGAAACATAACAAGTTTGCGGTTAGAATTGCAGAAAACATCACTTTACAAAAACACATATAAACCAGGGATGCCAACCGATTGGAAATAAGGACTGGTTCGGTTCAGTGGTTCACATAGTTTTTGAACCACCGGTTCGGTTTATTACATGGTTTTTGAAGCCAACTGAACCGCGGTTTCGGTTCGGTTCAGTGGTTCAGTCTTTATTTATTATAAATTTAATGAAGGGCAGTTTCTGTTTTTGCAAATAGCCCCGATCTTCCCTAAAATCTGAGCGGAAAGAATTCGCAACGCACTTTATGTTCTTGGATGCCGAAAATCTGTAAAATCTCAACCCTTAAAGCCCATCCTTAACTTTAAAGACCAGATATTTTCATATTTATATTTAAAAAAATGACAAAAACTTATTTCTAGGATCGTCCTAATTCCCGCCAAACATAAACGACCCGAATTTTACTTCAATCTGTTCGAAAATCTATTTCTTTCCAGTCAAAAAGTTGTCAAAAACACATTTCTGTTCAAGAATCGTTTTTAATTTTGCCGAGTCTCAAGCCCTAAGCCATTTCTTAAGTATAAGGTCCCAGTTTGCTCTAAAGTCTGCACGAAAATATATTTTTCCGAAGTTTTAAAGGAAAGGCAGTCTGATAACGTGTTAGAAACTCCATTATTTTCTTGGATCGCCCTTAATTTCACCCTTTGTTAACTCTGAAAGCCTTTTGTTGAGTATAACGTCGCAATTTACCCTGAAATCTACTCGGAAAGTCATTTTTTCAGACTTTTGAAACTTCTTTTTGTTCTTAGATTACCCTTAATTCCACCAAACCTTAATCCTTTAAGCCAATTCTGAAGTCTAACATTCAAAAATATTAAAGTAATTGCTTTGGACTTTTGAAGCTGCAGAAGTTTGTAAAACTATAAACCTAGGTGGGACATACTATTTGATGAAAAAAAAAGTTGTATCGAACGCATTATAAATTACTAGTTCTGGTTTTAAGAGGCATTACACCCCGGGTTATTGTTTGAACCAACTCTATTTCGTTTAGCTAATCCTTTAAATATTGAAAATTTTCTCAGAGAAAGCTATTTAATGCCGAAAAACTTTTTAAAATATTAAGGCTCACCTATAGTGTCTTTTGCCCGAACTTCTATAATTATTTCTAAAGTGATATGTGACTTTTCGACCATTTCGATACAGAATTCCTAGAGAATTGAAAAGTTTGAATAGTTGGATGTGCTTGCTTTGTCCATAATGATATCACTTTAATAGCTGTACTCCTGGCTAAAGGTGGATTAGACTAAGGAGAATATCGTCCCGTAAAGGAAACGATATATGCAAACAAATCGATTAGCAACTTCCAAAGAAGGAATGTTAACTTATTTGGCTTGTCTGCTTTTAGTTCAAGCATAGAAAACTAAACATTATAAACAAGAATTTGAGATATGGAATCACTGTCACTTTGAACCGTTACATTACTTGCCAGTCACAGTGATATGACTGCCTATCGATAGTCTTAGTTAACTGTTGCTCATCTCTGGCACAATTGATAAGCGCACTCATCGCTGATATAATATAGCATATAATATATACATACATATATATACGCAAATACAAACCGATTTCGATTTGGTTTGCGTTGCCAAAACACCGCTGCCAGCTGCTGCCTGCAGGCATCGCCTCCGTCTTCCAACTGTGTGGTCATTGTTATTATGTAAAGTTTACGGAAGCAACAATAATCCACAACGATTGAGATTGGACACAAAGGCAAAGGCTTGGTGCCGCGCACATCCCCAAAAGTTGAACGACTCACACACCCAAGCGATTTCACTTCACAATGGCCATTACCACAGATGAATCCTCACCGGCTGCCAGCCCCAGCCCCAACGCAAGCACCAACAACACCACCAACAACAGTGGACGCCATCAGCTGCGTCCTGTTAAATATGACTATGCCGATTCCTTTGCCTGCACCTACATAGTATCTGTGGTGGCTGCATCCATAGCCGAGCTGGCCACTTATCCATTAGATCTAACAAAGACACGCCTGCAAATACAGGGCGAGGCGGCTGCCCTGGCCAGCACTGGCACAAACAATGTGAGTTTTGAGCCTTAGCTATGTCTATGTACCATTTGCATGTTGACCCAGGATTTGGCCCTGTTCCCGGCTTTAGCTGATCATACATACAAATCGCCTCATTTTGGTTAATTGCATTTGTTTACGCTCCCATTAACACACACACACACACACACACATGGCTTACTTACTCTGTGTTCCAATTTAACTCAGGGGGCCCCGACAGCAGCAGCAGGTCCTCCTAATCAGCTTAGCTGATAAGATTTCCAAATCAGTTTTGGTGTGTTATTTTTTCTGTATTATTTATGTGGGGAGTGTCCAGTGATTTGCCAGCGGCATCAGCTGAAATTATCGTTTACCACCTAAGTTCACTCTGATTCTTTGGATAAGATGCTTCACAGATCCACAAATTTGTAGATTTTTCCTAAAAGATTCTGAAATGTGGTTTGTTTCTCAAGATAGAGCAAACTTCTTCACTTGCCTTGAAAGACCAAAGAACATGAATTATAGCTTAAATCTTATGCACTCACTGCGGATTTGTAAGGCAGACTGTTCAGATATTCATTTGAAAAGCACCGAAAAATCCGATATATATGTCTTTTTACCTAGCTTTGTAATGAAAGTAGCCTTTTTGGGACTCCTTCCAAGCCTTTCATTTATAAAATTAATCCAAATCACAAAAAAAAACCGCCTGTAATTCCGTCAATTTTCAAAATCAGTGCTGAACCCAATCAAACCGCACCGAACCGCTTATCCATGATCGTATTCCAAACCTGGAACTGTCTTGAAAATGCTGAATCGAACCGAAAACGACAAAAGAAAACTGTTGGCTTAATTTCATCGATAAGTTTGAGGCAAACATATGTACATATCTGTAAACTGAGGATATTGTAGAAATTTAACTACGTGCCCACGCACGTGACAGTCGTACAAAATAAAAGGGTGATTTTTTAAGAGCTATAGGAAAGTTTTTCAAAAAAAAAAACACATAAAATTCAGAAAAATGCATGAAATCTTTATTTGAATCGATAGTACGGTCCATATAATTTAATGTTTGAAGATTATTTCATGCAAATGTTGACCGTGACTGCGCCTCAAATGGTCCATCCGCTTAGTCCAATTTTGGCATACTCTTTCCAACATTTCGGCCGGTATCTCACGAATAAATGCTTCAATGTTGTCTTCCAATGCGTCAATTGAAGCGGGCTTGTCTGTATAGACATGAGCTTTAACATAGCCCCACAAAAAATAGTCTAAAGGCGTTAAATCGCACGATCTAGGCGGCCAATTGACCGGTCCCGAACGTGAAATAAAATGTTCACCGAACTCGCCTCTCAATAAGTCCATTGTTGCGCGTGCTGTGTGGCATGTGGCACCGTCTTGTTGAAACCACATGTCATGCAAGTCAAGCTCTTGCATTTTGGGCAAAAAAAAGTTGGATATCATCTCACGGTAGCGCTCACCATTCACAGTTACGTTACGATTCGCATCATCTTTGAAGAAGTACGGTCCAATGATGCCACCAGCCCATAAACCGCACCAAACTGTGACTTTTTCTGGATGCATTGGTAGCTCTTGCAATGCTTCTGGCTGATATTCACTCCAAAATCGACAATTCTGCTTATTTACGTACCCATTGAGCCAAAAATGAGCTTCGTCGCTGAACACAATTTTTCGGTAAAAAAGTGGATCTTCGGCCAACTTTCCAAGAGCCCATTCACCAAAAATTCTACGTTGCGGTAGGTCGTTCGGCTTCAATTCTTGCACCAGCTGTATTTTGAAAGGCTTCACACCTAAATCCTTCCGCAAAATTTTCCACGTTGTTGAGTAACAGAGGCCCAATTGCTGCGAACGGCGACGAATCGATAATTGATGGTCATCATTAACACTGGCCGATACAGCTGCGATATTTTCTTCAGTTCGCACTCTACGTAAGCGTGTTGGTGGTTTAATGTCCAACAATGTAAATTTGGTGCGAAATTTAGTCACAATAGCCCGAATAGCCGCTTCAGTGGGTCGATTAAACTGACCATAAAATGGAAGAAGCGCGCGATGAACTTTCTTAACAGAGCACGCATTTTGATAATAAAATTCAATAATTTGCAAGCGTTGTTCGTTTGTAAGACGATTCATGGTTAAATTATAGACCAAACTGAAGATGTTTGACAGTGAAACAAAACACGAAACGTGCGTGAGCTGTTTAAACAAGTGTTGCCAAAAAGATAATAGCTACAAAATCACCCTTTATAAGATTCAAGCTCCCTTAGAGCTGCTTGACTGTCTGAGTAAATGTATATGTTGTTCCCTTCTAAGATCGTGAGTGTGCTTGGGGTACTTGGCGGCATCCTAGATGGACACCAGCTCAGCTTGGTATACACTGCAATGAACCGGGAGTTGGAATGATATTTCCATGTGTAGGTCGATGGAGAAAACTCCCCCTCTCCTACTTTGTTATCGAGCTTAGATTCATCTGTGTAGAAATTGATGGCATTAGCTCTGATATGTGGTAAGTTTTCCCAGTCATGTCTACTAGGGATATTAACGTCATAAAGTTTCTGAAATGAAGTCGTGGGGATACATGGTTTAGTGGCCCGAGTTGCCCGCTTTCCAGGCTTCAGACTCTCTTAGCGCCTAGAGGCGGTCTTGGGAACTAGAGGGTTAAGTTCGATGCTCAACAAATAGACCAAATTGATCTGAAGTGATGTCTGTTTATGTGGTATTTTGAATATCTTTAGCTTCCCTGTTTTTCAGCTGTATATAAGTTCAATTTCGACTTAGACTCGAAAAGTTCTTTGTAGTACAAAGTTTGTACATATTTGTAAAGAGAACGTTTCTGATGAAAAATGAAGCTTGTACCACTGAACCGAACCGAAAACTTACCTCGATTAGCTCTAAAAACCGAACCATTGATTTCTGGTATGTAACTGAAAAAGAACTCAACATTATGTCACAGTTTTAAATATGTAGAATAGATAAATTATCCCAGAGCTTAAACTGAACCGCAGGAACCGAATTGACTCGATTGCACATGTAATTCTTCTCTCAACCCATTGATACTTGGTCCCTTCTTTAACCTCCATCCAGCAGCTGTAACCGTGTACAAACTAACCACATTTTCATATGTATGTACCTTTAATGCGGTGGGGGGGAACCTGCTTTCCTACCCCACTCCCACTCGTTCCTTGCTCTACCTTATCCCTGTCTGTTTATGTGTGTGTGTGTGTTTGTGTTTGTGTGTGTGCTATGCAACTTGTGTTCCAAGTCCCTGATTATATACTACTACTACTACTACCCTCCATTACCAGATGCAATATCGCGGCATGATGGCCACCGCCTTTGGCATTGCACGTGAGGAGGGCGCCCTCAAGTTGTGGCAGGGCGTGACACCGGCGCTCTACAGACACGTCGTCTATAGGTGGGCAAACCAAAAAAAAAAAAAAAAAAAAAACCAAAAACAAATCAAATTATCAATTACATCCATTGTATTATCCACATCACTTGCCTGGCATCCTAGATTACTAGCCGCAGCCTTGGCCCACCACCACTAGCAAGTTCTAATCCGAATCCGAATTCATATCCCCCCCTCCCCCCCCATCTTGACAGTGGCGTGCGCATCTGCAGCTATGACCTGATGCGCAAGGAGTTCACCCAGAACGGCACCCAGGCGCTGCCTGTATGGAAATCGGCTCTATGCGGCGTCACAGCCGGCGCGGTGGCCCAGTGGCTGGCCTCTCCCGCCGATCTGGTTAAGGTACAAATCCAAATGGAGGGACGACGTCGTCTGGCGGGCGAGCCACCGCGTGTCCATAGTGCGGGACACGCCTTCCGGCAGATTGTGCAGCGCGGCGGCGTCAAGGGTCTGTGGAAGGGCAGCATACCGAATGTGCAGCGAGCTGCCCTGGTGAATCTGGGCGATCTGACCACCTATGACACCATCAAGCATCTGATAATGGATCGCCTGCAGATGCCCGACTGTCATACGGTGCATGTGTTGGCCTCGATCTGTGCCGGCTTTGTGGCGGCCATTATGGGCACACCGGCGGATGTGGTCAAGACGAGAATTATGAATCAACCCACCGATGAGCTGGGACGGTAAGTGTGCCCGACCAGTTGTAAGCCGTGTGTCTGGACTAACTTTTGATTTACCCTTCAAAACAGCGGCTTACTCTATCGCGGAGCTGTGGACTGTCTGCGTCAGACTGTGGCCAAGGAGGGGTTTGTGGCTTTGTATAAAGGATTTCTGCCCTGCTGGATACGTATGGCACCCTGGTCGCTGACTTTTTGGCTGTCCTTTGAGCAGATACGCAAAATGATTGGAGCCTCGGGCTATTGAGAGAGGCAGACAGACAGAGAGAGAGAGAGAGAGAGATGGAACTCAACACAAGTGCTATTATAACGGTATCCCCTCCCCTTCCTTCTATGGAAATGTAGTTAGAAGGTAAACATTTAGTTTGTCCCCCGTAAAGAGAACAATTTTTCTTTCTTTTATATAGACTTTTATTTTGTTATTGTTGTTTCCTCTATTAAGAAGGGAGAGAGTAAAAGAAACCGTAAATTTATATGTTTAATAAAAAATTGTTACCACAATTATTTTTGAAACTAAATTTTGAAGTGAATTCAATTTGTTGGTTTGAATTGTAGGCCGTTTCGTTGGATCTGTGTTGTTTCATCTATACATTAATACGCTAAAAAGCTTTCATACGAATGTACGGCCCCCTTTTTAGCATAGTAAAACAAATTCAATTAATCCAAAATTTATTACATATGTTCGTATGAGAATTTAAGCCCAGCCAGTGCAAAAAAAAAATTATTTGCAATTATTTATTGTTTTAGATCGAATTTAAAGTTGTACTAACACAGACACACTTTACACAGATAGGTGAGCAGACCAACGCATAATTTTTGTTTTAAACAACAACAGCAACAGGCCAACACTCACTGTGTGCTTTGCTCAGTTGTATTTTGAGCTTTGTAAACAGAGAGAGTGGCTCTCAGTGCGCTCTCCCTGTGAAGAGACGATCAACGGGAAAAAAGCTTCTACGCATATTTTGTTTTTGTTTTAAGCAGACTAACAGTTGCTGGTCTGACTGAAATCCAATTGACAAGAAATTTTTTTCGCGAGGCAAGTGCTGCTAAAAAATTGTATTTTGGAGCGTAAACAATAACGAATATTCTTAAAAAATTTGTTATATTGTTAATCCTATTGATATGTTCGTTAATCTTTCTAGCATAGTAATGTTGGAATAAGTATTAAGACCAAAAAAAATTGTATTCCAATTATTTATTGTTTTATAGCGAATCAAAGAAACATACGGTGACATGCAGATGGCATTAAATTCAATTGACTAAACAAATTAGTGCGAAAATAGTCAGTATTGTTCGGGAAATTTAATAAGATGAAAGGAATGGTACTTTATAAGGAAACATTCAATTCGATTTCAAATTCACTATTCAAATTTAAATACACCGAGCACAATTGGAGACTGTGCAGTGATCTTGAGATCGAATCGGTATTACATCGAATCGGAAATACATCGAATCTATGGATTTAACGCCTGTGGTAGGGTCGCCACTATCACTGCGCTACAAAATCTCTTCAAAAAAATGTATATATTTTGTCTTTCCACACTTTCTTTGGAGCCATCCTCAAGCAACATTTCCCAGGCTGTCGGCTTCAAAAATAAAGAAATGCATTAAAAATTGCTTTAAGACTTACACTTTACCAAAAGCTTTCTGGGAAGTATAAAAAAGACCAAACTATGCCAAGTTAGTTAACTAAATGTTGGCTGACTGTTCAAAATTGGAATATTTGTTAAGCAGGTTTCCCAGGGTTTCGTACCGATTGAGATAGAACTATTTTTGGACTAAAAACTATGCAAATATGACTCTTTTTTGACATATTATTTTAGACTTAAAAGTGTACATCGTTTAATGTTAAGTGTTCATTTGTTCGATGGTCGAATTTCGACCACAGGGCGAGCCTAGTTAGGGTTATTTTCCTTGCTGCAGCTAAAACATTTAGACAAACATTTTTGGTTCAGCTGTTCTCCTACGTGTTTCGGCTAGCTTTGCTGCCTTCCTCAGGGAGTCTGTTTATTTTCATACAAAAGGGAAGAATACATACATACATATAAACACATATTCATTACATATAAACACTATCATTTTTTAAATATCTAATAGGTTGTCGTCATTGTATTGCACATTTGTTGTTGTTGGCAGTCGTCATCATCATTGTCATACTTTAAATTATGTTCATTTGTTCTTTTTGTTTAATTTAATTTTTGTTTATGTTTGGCTCCCGCTCTCCGTTTCCACAGTGCTGCTGCATAGTTCTAAGTCCTCTTTGAAATTTAAGGTCTGTTCTGCTCTCTTCTGTATCCGTAAACTTTCTAGCGTCATTCTCGTCTTTCATCTCTTTTCCGCGTCCAGTATTCTCACGTTCACAAAGTCAGCCGTGTGCCCTGTTGTTGTAATATGTTGAGAGAGAAAGCTGTTGTGGTTCTCTGCTTTTGAGCATCTCTTTTGTCGCGTGCTTAGAGAGCGTTTAGTCGTGCCTATGTAAATAGAAGTCATAACGGGGCACTGCACCAGAATGCGCGAGCCCCACCATGACTTCTGTCGTTATTGTGAGAATGAGGAGGAAATAGAAAGCATCCAACACCTTCTTTGCGTCAGCCCTGCACTTCTTAGGGAACGCACCCAGCATCTGGGGCAAACCTTTTTTCGAAGACCTGGGCAGTCTGGCAAATGTGCCCCTAGAAGACCTGGCTCTTTTTGTGCATTCCTCAAAATGGTTAAGGTCAGCGATGTTCCTCCATAGCCCCTAGGCGCCGAGCGCAATCGGCTATTTATACGCACACGAGCCGAGCGCATGCCGAAGTCGGGCTATGACGTAAGCGCTCTCTCTTGCTTGCATTCGATGCCCAGACGTCGAGCAAGGCAGTTCAAAGCGGGCTGTGTCGCTTTAAGCATTATGTTGGATAAAATGCGCGGGGGTGTTGTGGCGTCGTGGCTCGGTGGTGCGGGGGTTGGGGGCGTCTGGGGTTGGTCGGGTTGGACAGGCGGCCTGGCGTGGGGTGTGTAAAAAATGTAAAAAACGATTGGGTGGGCTTCGTCTCTGTCCTCGGTCAGTGGGGATGGAGCTGCGGGTTCGTTTCAAATCGTCTGGCATACTGTTTGGTTCTTCAAGTATCGATTTCAAAAACCCTTTAGGGTTTATTCTAAGTAGTTAATGCAGCGGATGCTTAATATCGCACACCAATACACTTTTACTTTTTGGCCTCGCTCTTCTTGAACATCGCTGGTTTGAATAGAGAGACTGCGCAGAACCTGACCCTCAATTCCCACTACCCCCCTCCCCTCCCCAAACCTTTTCCTCCCCATATCAGGCATCACAATGGGCCAAAAGGCGTCTGGGTGATCTCGGCCTCTGCCGAGCAGCCTATTTAGCCTCATTAAGATGGTCGAATTTCGACCACTAAGCAAAACTAGTTGATATAATTCGTTGAATTTCAGAACTTTCTCTTAACCTTAGAAAGAAACTCTTTCTTAACATCAGGAAGAGACGTTTTTGTAGCTTTTAGACCAGAGATGTTCACCCATTGCCCCCAGGGGCCGAGCGCAATCGGCTATTTACAAGCACACGAGACGACCGCATGCCGAAATCGGGTATATGAGCGTAAGCAGAGCTCTCTTTGCCCTGATTCGCAGTTCAAAGCTGGGCTGTGTCGCTTTGCTATCGCACACCAATACACTCTCACTTTTTGGCCTCGCTCTTCTTGACTCTTTCTTCTCGATAAGGCTAGCGTAAGGCCATACCCACTGGAAGACTCACATACAGATCTCCTATCTTCACACACATATCACTTCCCTCAAAAGTATGCTTTATGCTTCATCATAGCGTTGCCTACTTTTTGGCATGCCCCACAGATCGTTACTCTCATTGCATATTTGAAATTCGTTTTATTGCTCTAATCTTTGGTAAATACATATGTATGTGTATGTATGTGTGTATATATAGAATTATAATTATTTTTTTCTTGTATGTTTAAATCTATGAAAATATATTTTCCATTGCTAATTACTGTTTGTAGATTTGTAACCATTTCCATGAGTCGCTTGTCCAGGTCATCATCGATATCGATCATCATCTTTGGCATCTTTAGTAGTACTTTCAGTGGAGTGTCTCTATGAGGAGGTGCGCGGCTGACTGGGCACATACTTCTCCGAAGGCTGATACTGCCACTGGGCACAGATGGCCTCCTGTTCGGTTTCATTGTAGCCAGCTCTGTGGAGGGTTAAAAGAGAGAGAGAGAATTCTGGTTTTTGTTCGTTTTTATTTCATCTAAACTCTTAACATGCGTTGTGTGTGTGTGTGTGTGTGTGTACGTAAATGAAGGAACTCATGCACATGACTAAAATAATAATACTACACGGGGGTACAGTCTTCTCAGCACGGTCGCCACTTTCTCAGCTTCTCCAACCATAGCCAGGTGGGGGCCCTGGCCGCTCATAGTAATATCCTCTGGCACGGGATGGCGGCAATTCCCGGGTAACAGGCGCATGCAGACTATCCCAGAGCGCACGTGGTCGCTGGACCACCTCTCTGAGTATATTCACAGCCGCCAGACCCACACTGGCCAATTTGACACCAAATCGTAGCTTCACCGGAGCGGCCAGTGCCCTGCCCTGACCCTGCGTATGGGATAAGATTTTGGCTATCAGATTGTCCCCGTGCGGTGGCACATACAAGTCCGCCTGCCGAAACTCGGCCGGACACTGATTGTAACCGTAAAGATAATCCTCGAACCTCTGGTGCGCCGAGCAGGGACTGCGCTCCTGGAAGCAGGTCACCTGCACCACATTGTAGAAAATGGCGCCCAACGTGTTGGCCGTTTCCGTATTGGCGGTCTGCAGGCAGCGTCTGAACCGGGCATCGCAGTCGCAGTGGGAACGAGTGAAGGTGCCACGATTGCACAGACCACGCCGACACTCGCCCACATTGAGCACATCCGGGCACATGTCGTGCTCGCGACAGCAGCGATCCTCGCGTGTATGTGATCCTAGATCATCATAACTGGTGGCCGCCGTGCCCGGACCACACCACTTGGTGCCCGGATAAATGAAGCCCAAGGCACCACGAAACTCATGACCATAGGAGCCCTGATGACGGCACACCTCCTCCAGTTCCATGACCGATTCACGGGGCACCTGACGTATGCGACGCGGATCGGATTGTAAAAGCATGCGTTGAATGTCGCCGCTGCAATCAAAGGGAGGGGGAAAACTGTAGGGAGTACCTCTAACTGGAGCTACCATTAACCACTCACCGATCCGTATGCATTTTGCAAAAGGGATGACGCGAGGACAGCTCCACCATGACAGTCATGGTCATATCCGAGATGAGCACCGCCGAGCCTGAACTGTTGGATGGCAGAACCAGGCCAATTAGCAGCAGCAGAGCCAAGACCCTCATGGCTATAAAGAAGAGACAGAACAACAGAGAGAGAGAGAGAGAGGTTGAATGGTTGAAGGACTGCCCAAGGTGCGAGTAAGTGGGCCAACATTCGGCTAATTAGCAGCTCAATAGCGCTCTAGCGGCGTCTCGCCCGCATCTTCAAGCCAAAATTTTGCATTTCTATTAAAGCTCTGTGACCTCTGTGAGAATATTGTTATTTTGGACCCACAACTCTAACTCTCCGTTGTGCCGTGCATAATTCAAGCGGCGAACTTCGATCAAAACAAAAGCCAAACACAAAAGCAGATGAGAGAAACACAACAACAATTTGGCAAAGACACAAAACGAAAACGGTTACCGAAACGGAGGTGTGGACTGTGTGACCTACCCCAAAGATACAAAACAACAACAACAACAAAAAAAACAAATCAATTCAAATATAATTGAGTTTGAAGTGGCAGTTAGTTCCGCATTTTTGGCATACGAATCAAGATCAAACCTTTGAAATGAAGAATTTTGGACTGCAATCAATACAAACAGGTAAGTTCTTTACACTTTAATTCAATTTTTTTGCGATTAAAGCTAGAAGAGTATGGCAGCACAGTCATCGCTCTCAGTGCGCTCTCTGCTCAGTTGGCAATTTGAAGAGCGCATGCCACATTTGCAGAGGATCCCTATTACTTCCTTGCGCTCTTTTTCTCATTCTTGTGCTTGTGCTCTCTGCTCTCTGGTCCAAGGTATACTTAACACGGTAGCCGCACTCGCTCTCTTGCCCTCTTTGCTCGCCGCTTAAGTTTCAGTCTGTGAACAACAGTCGTGAACGAAGCATCGCCGCGGAAGAATTTTTTGTGTTCTGCCTCTTAATTTTGTTTGACACCAGCGCTCTCTCGCTCCCGCTCATTTTGACATCTATATAAGAGGCGGTGAGAGAGCAAGTGCCGCTACCTTGCTCTGGTCATTGTAGCTTATGCCAAAGAATATCAATCACACTAGAAGCGGCATCTCGTTCTAACAATTTTTGTATGGAAGAGGATTTTTTGAAGCGCAGATATAACAAAACTAAGTAAGATATTGGTGGCAAAGTTGTCGCATTCTTCTAAAGAATTTGAATGTGCTGAAAGTTGTCCGGGACTACTTTCGATCCCACGATCTTTTAGGGACGCGTACTTATTTTCATTGATAAAAAAGTTTTTCTCACTAAGACTTATTTTCCGACCGATCGTTCCTATGGAAGTTATATTTATATCCGATCGGTTTCGACGTATTAGCAGCCTGCATTAAAAAGAAGCCTTTGGGCAACATTTCAACTTGATAGCTTCAAAACTGTGAAACTATAGTTTGCGTAGAAACAGACAGGCAGACCAGTGGCGTATCGGGGCTGAAGTCTAATCAGCTTGTTAACCCGGTTTATTGATTTCACCCCGGATCAAGAGAAACACCTTTTTTACCTATTGTTCATCCTGCCTTTTCGCCACGCTTCTCCAAAGATTTACTCAGTTTGGCTCCAGTTCTGCCGGTTAACATACAAACTTAGTCCCTGATAAACATTTCTAGAGGAGACTGAAAAATGTTTTAGTTGTTAAGGTGAGGGTCAGCTGTCTTTTTATATTCCTTCATGTACTTCTTTTTTATTTTTTTATGTTTCCCAAATTGTTTGTTTTAACACGTTCCGCCCCGGTTTGTCGGCACAAAGTCAGAAATAATTAATGATGACATTTTGGAGCGGCTTATTATAAGCATTATTTATGTAGCGCTATTGTTAATGCCCAAGCTGGGTACATGCGTCAGTACAAACATGGTGAACTTGTCTCAGAATGCCCCCGCCCGTCAGTCAATCAATCAGCATGACAATTGTAAACCCGCTCCAATTGGAACGATCAATCTTAATGATTCCCCAACAACCAGATGAAGCTTAGATAAGCAGCACAGAATCAGAATGATCCAAAAGCTGACCCAATCCAATTTGCAATCAATATGCATGATCAGCCGAAAAACCGTTGTGGCATAATTTTCAATGTCAATGCTGTTGCTTTTGCTTTTGCTTTTTAATTTCATGGCATAATCAGAGCTGTGGCTGCGTCTTGGTCAGCTACCTACCTGGCTAGCTGGCTGTCTGGCCGGTTGGTTAGTTGTTTTGCAAAAGAAAACGAAAACAAAACCTTAGCGCCGATCGAGATCGGTTATTTTGGAACGTCGAGTCAAGTACAATGACCGCTCGAAACACTTGAACAGTTTTTGGATCTTTGTGGTGACTGTCACTCAACCTAAACATACAAAACAAAACACACGGTTTTCGTTTGTTGGTGGGGGCCATTAAACCTCGGGGAATGCGTGTGTGTGTGTATGAACTTTGACTGCCTTTAACTTGTCCACACAATGCGTAAAGTTTTTATTTTTCGAACAAAAATTGAACCCAGACTTAATAATGTAACAGTCCCACTAGATGTAGTATTAATACCAGATTGATTAAGGTACGAAGAATGTAAGAAAACTTCAACATCGTATCAAAATATGATATGATATGCCGCAAAGTCCCTTTGCTTACAAAGAGAAAACTTGAAGAAGAGGGAAAACTTTGCATTGGAACATAAAGACCAAAGAGGGTGCAAAAAAAAGGCACAACATTTGCTCCAAAAGGTAAAGAATTTCACATAGCCTTTAAAATGAAAATATGATTAGTCGATCTGGCATCCCTGTCAAAAGTTATAGTGTTGCCAGATGGGTCCGTCGAATGTGGCCAACCCTGTAATGATCCATTGAATGATTTTGTTATGAATTTGGACTGGATATAAGTTAATATAATTTTTATACCCTTGCAGAGGGTATTATAAAATTGTGCGGATGTTTGTAACGCATTGAAGGAAGCATCTCCGACCACATAAAGTATATATATTCTTGATCAGCATGACGAGCTGAGTTGATTTAGCCATGTCCGTCTGTCCGTCCGTCCGTCTGTCCGTCTGTCTTTATATGCTATCTCCTCCTTCAGTTTTAAAGCTATCCTCACCAAACTTTACGCGAAGTCTTCTGGTACATATACGCTGCACATTTGTCGGAACCGGCCGGATCGGATGACTATAGCATATAGCTGCCATAGGAACGATCGGTCGAAAAACTAGTTTTAGTGAGAAAAACTTTTTTGTTTTTTATGGAAACGCTTCCAAAGTACGTATTTCTTAGTTTACTATCCTTCTCCATGATTTCACTAAGTTTGGTCGAAATCGGATGACTATAGCATATAGCTACCATATGAACGATCGGTCGAAAAACTAGTTCTTGTGAGAAAAACTTTTGTTTTTAATGAAAACGCTTCTGGCTACACTTTTTTACTTTCATATGGGGATGAACATAAGACTGAATAGTTTGTGAGAAAAACTTTTTTGTTTTTAATGAAAACGTCCTTATCATTGGCATACCACTCATTTTATATACTTTTACACAATTCTACAAAGTTGGGTCGAAATCGGATGACTATAACGTATAGCTCCCATAGGAACGATCGGTCGAAAAACTAGCTCTAGTGAGAAAAACTTTTTTGTTTTTAATGAAAACGCCCTTTTTATTGGCATATTCTTATTTTATATACATTAACATATGTCTACAAAGTTCTATCAAAATCGGATAACTATAGCATATAGCTGCAGTATGAATGATCGGTCGAAAAAAAATTTCAAGTGACAAAAACTTTTTAGTTTTAAATGGGATCGTCCCCAAATTTCGTAATTAACAGTGTATTATGCTTTTCCAAGATTTCACCAAGTTTAGTCGAAATCAGACATCTATATAGTATAGATCCCATAGAAAAGTAAGGTCCAAAAAGTAGTCTTAGTTAGAAAAACTTTTTTGTTTTCAATGGAAACTGCAAGGGTATACAAAACTTCGGCCGAGCCGAAGTTAACTTTCCCCTATTTTTAGATATTAAAATATCCATATAATGTAAAATTGATCTTAGATTTTCATCCAAAGGATCTGAAAATCATCAAAAGGATATGAAAAATGGATATTGTAATATCAAAAACAGGGATTCTGTGTAGGAATTTAAAAACATCCGAAACTTCTTCATACAATTATAAAATTCTCTATTGTTTTTCGGTGCAAATTTTTCCCTCAAATAAGGTTAAGTTATCCATAGTACAGGGGCAACAACAGAAGTTGGTTTGGGTGGGGGGCAGGCGTGTCTTCAACACCATCATCAATCATAACTGCACCTGTAGCTACCTCCTGCTAAACCCTTCACTTGGCCTGGTAGACGCATCCAAACTGGTTTCACTTAATGCAACTTTTGAATGTCATGCTACTGTCCGCTCCAGCGGAGATTCTGACACACACAGTCACTACACACACAAACACGGCCTAAAAACCCGATACAGTAGGTAATTGCTGGACGGCAGTAACCGAGAGAGATCTTTAATCGCTGTAATTGCTTTGCCAGTTCGAGTCCGAGAGTACGTGCCAAAAGGAGGTTGTCCTTGCCCAATCACAACAACTACAGCTAAAATTGGGGTCAAGTTGAAGAGCAGGATGAGTTAACACTAAATGAGGTCACCTGGCGGGGGGATCATAAATAGTTGTGCATCGATCAAAGAGTGACCAACAAAAACAAAGACCAGGCTTTGTACGGGGACAGTGGTCGGTCATTCACCGGTCACACAGTCACAGGGAAGGCCGTAAGTACGAAAGCTTTAACCAGGCGTTAATTGGCCATAGGAAGTCACTTCTGGGGCCCAGAACGATAACTAATGAATGACCTTCTCTGTGCTAATCATTGAGCAAATCTCACTTAACCAGATACCTCCATTCCAACCATTCCGATAGTGCGAAAATATACATGTTGCCAGTCAAATATAAATATTGAGCTTTGACTATGTCCACACCACATGGAATGGTGCGATATTTGACCAGCAAATGCCAGAGTTCTACTTGATGGGTTACCCTTGGTTACCTAATGGTGTTGTGGTTGTGGGTGAGGCTAAAGCAAAGTAGAAATCTAAATGATTTCCAAATTACAACATCAAAAGGGAAGCATGAATCGAACAAACTTACTCAAGCGTTTCAACTGCGAGAGAGAACAAGTAACTGTAAAGTTCTGAGCATATTGAAAGTTCACTTGAAACCGAATCGGGTTTTAACCATATAAATGCCTTAACCGAAATTCGTTTCGGTTTACATCACTTAACAAAATTATAAGCGGAAGGGTAGCCATGATATGAGGCTTAGAAGCTTTTCCAAAATTAGACTTGAAGACCTAGTCGAATCTTAGTTTTGGGTGCTCTCTTCTTCCCTCTTCCCTCTTCCAAGCAAATGAGGTCCGGTTAAATTTCGGGTTCAGAAAATCATAAGCTTAAAAGACCATGGTCTGGTTCAAAGGACCGAAAAACCCGACCCGTAGTGGCTCAATTACGAAAAAATACCTAGAACATTGGACCTAAAATTATCATGAAAACTTTTTCAGAAACACCACCCATATAAAAACTCTTTTTCAATGTTGCTACTTAATATTTTTTCAATTTTTGGATCTTTTTTAATCAATTTAAAACAATATTTGATTGATTTTAGTACAACAATCATTGAGTTCAAAGCGCATCTTATATTGTGGGTTTTCGAGAGTACACAAAGCTCTTTGGTTTGGGGAAAGATCATAGAAAGAACTCAAAGTTCAATTAACTTTTTCTGAAAAACATAGAAAAATTGTATGGTCTTATCGCACTACAATCCTAAGATGCTACCTAAACAAACAGGACAGATCATATCGGTCTTCATTTGCAAAAATTTCAATTCCAATATCAAATATCACCCTATAATATAACTATTTTCATATCAAAAGAATACTATTTACTCTTAAATATATATGGACTCGATCATATCATCTTGATAATTTCACAGTTAAAGGCCGATTTGATACTTAATATACCTGTAAGATACTAAATATCGTGATATTTTTGTTGTTGTATACTTTGCTGAGAGTTTGTTGAGTGGAGAACAGGTTTCTATCTCTCTGTATAGGTTCAGATATAGATTCAATATAGATTCAGAAATTTTTTCACAGGCGGTTCGGCTTGGCTGTTAGGCTGTTAATCTTAAGTACGAAATTCTATTCATATTCATAATACCAAAATACTGGATCATGCTTCGATTTCGACATATTTTAAGCTAGTTTTCAATGTTTGGAACTTATTTTGAAGTAGGTCAAAGTTTGTTACGAGTCTTGGGTTAAAGCTTCTTAGATTGATGAAACATTTTAAAAAATTTGGTTAAGTTTGAGCCAAGGGACAAAGGAGAAAGAAGAAAAGGGAATTAAAACAAAAGTCAAGTTTTAAGTGGACAATTCAAGCCTCGACTTATAAAATAGCTTGAGGAATGCTTCTTTTTTAAACAAAAAGAATCCCGAAGAGATCTTATCATGTTTAACCTTGAACATTGACATGTATATAGCTTATTGTCATAATGCGTTATGTGTTAGCAAAACTAGTGGCCGAGTCTCATATTTCATTATAAACAATGTTAATTTTAGGTTAAATTGATTTAAGAGTTTCATCCAACTGAATTAACTGATAACTGCGTGAATTTAAGAGTCTGGTCCTTTGAGCCGGATATTACAAAAAGGCCTCTTAGGTTAATATTTTATAAAATACCATTAATTAAATGAATTGATCTTAACTAGCAGCTTTATGTGAACTCTAAAACGATATAAGAGTCTGGTTCTTCGAGCCGGACATTACAAAAATTTCTCTTTTATTTTTTTTCAAGTTGCCAACTTAGCTCTGTGACAATACCTGAGAGATTCTATATAAATTTGTTTGTTTATTGATATTAATTAGTATTCATTCCATATGGAATGTAATGGATCTGTTTTTTATCTTCTATGTACCCAAAAAAAAAAAAACCGATTTTAAAGGGCTCAACTCTGGATTATATGTGCTACTTTAAGATTCCTATTAAACTGCAAAAACAAAACGTTTTCAGTTAAACTTATCTCTTTGTTAGACGTTTAAAGTGCCGTGGTACCTACAAACAAGGAAATAAAGACTTGGGAATTCCAAAATAAAACAAAAAAAAAAAAAAAAAAAAAAATTTTTATTTTGAAGGGGAGGAAAAAAAAAACACTGGGAACCATTTTACAACAAAATTTGTTTGATACCAACGTGACCTAAAATTTGCAAGGTACTTATGGTAGTGAAAACACCAGCTGGTGATGTAAGGTTTTATACCCGTGATTCAAGATGCGCAATTTTGGACTTATTAAAGAAACTACATGATTTGGGAATATTTCGTATTTGGTTCAAGTATTGAAACCACGAAACGGAAAAAAAGACAAAAATCCATTCAGAACTTTGACATTACCTCTGAATAACTCTTTGAACCTTTATTCTATTTTAACAAAAACCAACCAAGTGGAAAACCAAGTGGACGTTTCAAGTGTCGGGTCTATAACTCTAACAAATTAACGAAAATGAAAGGTTATGGAACCAGAAACCCACTTTAAGAACAAATATACGGGTAAAAGAACAGAATCTACTTCTAAACTATGAACAATATAAAGTCCTAGACTACTACAAGCCTAATTTTTCTAAAAGCGGCATGTAAAGTATCTTTAGACCCGGAAAAAAGGTTATGGAACCAGAAACCCACTTTAAGAACAAATATACGGGTACAAGAACAGAATCTACTTTTAAACTCGACAAATTTCAAACCTAGGTTTACTTCTACAAGTCTAATTTTGCTCAAAACGGCTTGTAAAGTACCTTTTCCGGGTCTTTAGAGGGATTTATCTTACCAAATAGAACACACTGATGGCCTTAAACTGCCCCTAAATCTCCCAGATGCTGACCTAGGTAAATGAAAACGAAAGTTTTGGACCCTAGAAAACTACTCTCAAATTCCATGTTCACCGAAGAATCCTCCTTCTTCTTCAAAATGTTCCCTTTAAGTGCAGTTGTACTGTTATATTTTTTCACTTTCGCAGTTTGAATTACGCCTGCTTTTGCCTTCACCTCTTGACATTTGGCCAAAACATCTACCCACCCGCATCCCTCCCTTTTTGCTCTTCACCACCTCTGCTTGGCCTTGATGCGTAAAATGACCTTGAAAAAGGCAGCAGCCAGGCAAGGACGCACTTTTCTGCACACACACACACACACACACACACACACAAAAGGCACTTGAAAAAAATCAACTAAATGTCCGTTTGCGCCCGCCGATTCACCTGGTTTAGTACCTGGGAATGAATTTGATACTCCGAGGTGATTATTTAATTGAAATCAGCGCCAAATATTCTAGGATTAAATCTTCTGCCTGGACAAGGACCTGAACGTGGACGCGTTTCTTTAGCCGACGATGCTCGCAACAAAACATTTCCGCAACGCGTTTGCGGCGCAACTGAACTTGATTCTGGCGCGCCAAGCGATGTTAAACTTGGACTTGGCCAAATTGAAAATAAAAAACAACAACAAAAAAAACCAAAAACAGAAGAAGAAATCGTAAAGGGACAGCCAGGCAGGTCGAAGTTTGGATACTCTCTAGATGCTAGATGTCACTGCCTTGGCTGGTTTAAGAAAGGTTAAAGAAAAGCTTTTTACTACAGCTTCAGGGATGCAGCAGAAAGGGCCTAAAATGGCGAGGGCCGATCTTTAAGTAAGAAAAAAGTGAAATGAAGTATTAAAAATTTATTCGTTTTTGAATTGTTAAGACTTTTGTACTTCAAACAGAGCTAAAATCGTTATTTGATATGATTTTTACATTAGGGAAAAATAGATAAAAATTTGTAACTTAAATCAAGGAATTAGCGTAATTTAGACATCGAATCATCATGAAACTCTATATCTTTCAAGAAGTATACCCACCCAAAATCCTACGGTCAAATACCAGAAAACTTTTTCAAAACCAAAGAAGTACCAACTAACTTTACGCATGCTTTAAGATCTCATACAGGGATCTTCAAAAGTAAATTATCTGCGTCATAAAATTGCTTAAAATATAGAAGGTTGTTAATATGTTATCGATAAATCGATGTTGTACTTGTATGAGATATTCCGCTATATTGTTGACAATCGATTACAATTTTACCATTGTATCATTTGACGAATTACCAAGCAGTCTAAATGGTTCTGCCTTGTTTCAGGGAATGGGATCCCATCAGCCTTGATCTCAATTCTACTTCCACAAAAGTTTTGCGATTTAGAAACCAAATCTAAGAAAATAAGGCTGTATTCGTTAGTGTTCTATGGCGGAGTTATGTCGTTCATTGTTCTTGTAAACTATGTAATGTTGATTTTCAATGTCTAAGCTATCTAGATCAATCAGAACTTCGTGGTTTTAAAATAACATTATCAGCCATGCTCCCATTTTTGCATTCGCAAAAGTTTCGCGATTTGAAAGCGGGTTTTCGACCAAATTTGCATGGAAGCATGGCTGTATTTGTCGTTTATCTATGGCGGAATTATGTCGTTTCCGTTGCCACCTAGATTGACCAAAATTATATTAATCTATTAGATATTTTGTCATTTGGTTATCACATAATTTCGCACAGAAATATTTCTTTCTTTGATGTCCCATTTCTGTGGTTTCAGCGGCGGAATTATGTCGTCTTCTATGGTGCAATTATGTCGTTTATTTGTCGCTTGAATCAAAGTAGTTTTTTATGAGGTTCGAAGTCTGAGTTTGTAGGGAGTTAGGTATGAGATCAGAAAAGACGAACATGGATGCAAGCTCCAAGATTTTTGGTAAGAGGTCTTAGGTTCAAGGTCCAAGGTTCGAAGCCAGGAACTGGGAGCTAAGGAATGAGTGTTCAAGACAGAGAATTGAAGTCTAAGATCCAAGTTAGTTTAAAAAACTAAGGTTCAAGGTACGCGGTTTGAGTTCTGTAGTTAGCAGCGCTCTGAGGATTCAAATCTATGACTTGAGGCCCAAGGTCTACAGTAGAGACCTGCACGAGTGATTCCACGATGCCGGAATCATGAGTAAAAATATGAGTATTTACGATTACAGTTACAGTTCGATACAGTTCGAGTAGTTATCGGCATCGTGGAATCGTACGATTATAATCGTGGCATCGTGAGAGAAAAATCTAACTAATAAAGAATACTAAAAATCAACCTTTTGATAAAATTTTACGACTATGCAATCTTCCGCGTAATTTACGAAAGGAAGTCAAGACTATTTTTTAGTTGTATAGTTTTGGTAACATTTCAAATTAAGAGTTGGCCACGCGATGACCAAATTAATCAGTGGTTGCGTTCACCAGCATAAATCGATGACCAAAACGAGTAATTTTGTTAGATTGTGCTGATGGTGAGCGCTGATGTGCAATCAGATTGCTAATTTTCGGATTGTGTTAGATGTAACCACAAAGTATTTCTTTGTTAGATTGTTTGATTTGGTGTTCCGAATGAGTCGGTTTTTGTTTAAACTTTTTTTCCTAGTTTAAAGTTCACAAATTCATATAAAAAGTAAGAAGAATGTTGTACTAGATCGTTCGTCCGAGTTGAATCCACTTGGCATTGAGCACTCGATTTGAACTGCTTAAGTAATTCCGATTTTCCTCAAAACTGATCTAGTAACCGTTGATATGCTTGTCACCTTCCAATAACATAACCGACTCTGAATTCAGAACAGGGCGTTTGTGATTGTTATCGATAGCAAACAGCTGACAGCAATTAACAAAGAATTAAGAATCTCTTCCAAATCGGTTGGGAGAGAGTTTTCCTCCAAGTCTATCATGGCCCCCCAGTTGATTCCACAAACCTGGCCGCATGAAACTCTTCAACGGAGAGCATCTGCAAGGCGCTCTCCTCTTCGCTTACCAGTAGCCAATCTGGGACAACCAGAGACAACCAAGTCGCCACCGAAGAGGTCGAAATTTCGCCACATCGGCGTTTTTGACGACAGTCACATCCAAAATAATGGATTGTACTTGATGTTATTCATATTTTATTATTATTTTTATTTGCGGTCAAAAAGTTCAAAACTTCCGCCAATAAAAAATATCGATAATTTTGTTGACTGCAAATTCTATCAAAAACCGTTCACCAGCAGCCAAACACTTTTGTTTGTTTTTTTTTTTTTGTGTGTGTGTGGGTGTGTGCTGGTGAACACGCTCAATGTGATGCACCGTTAGAGTTAGAAAGCAGCGTTGTTTTTTGCTGTCTGTCTAGAAATCAGTTGTACCTGTTTCAATAAACTGTCCAAGAATTTGAAGAAATTTATCGCGCTTAGTAAAATGCTCTTTTAACAACCTACGACTAACAGTGGTGGAGTGTGGCAAAATATCATCGATTGAATATTGTTTGGTCCCCAATTTGACTCCTACATCAATAAATCATTGTGCAAGATTCTAAATTCAAGGTTGCAAAGCATTCTATCACTTTCGATTGGCTAAATTATATCTGATTTTGGTGTATTTTTCAGCCCCAGGGGTTCAATAATATTCAGTCTTACATTAAACTGCGTTTGCTTTCTCTCTCATGCCAATTGGGTCACAAGTGATTGCTTGAACACATGGATATGTTCCAAATTCATAATTAAATTGACTGATTCTTGATAAAAAAATATATCAAAAATCTCACTACTTGAGAAACGGTCGAATTTTCCTTTTAGCTGTAAAAAAGATGCCCAGAATAATAACCTGCTCCTAAATTCGATTTGATGCCCACTTATACATACTCTACTTTTTGTTAGGGTAAACGCAAAACAAAACACACCAACGCATCGGCGGCGCAGCAGTCCAAAGCCAAAGAAGTGCAAAAAGCCATACGAAAAGCTTTTTACGTAAAAAAAAACAAAAGCTAAGCTACCTGATTTCGGACTTTTTACTACAATTTTGTTATGAATGAAAAGCTTAGAACCAGGGCGCCAATGCTTTATGAAATGAGTCAAGCTTTAAGCGAGAGCTTTTGTGTGTGAGCTAAGCTCTCATTTTAAAAGCTTGTTACCAGCCAACGAGAAGTGATCGAAGAATTCCTAAAAGTATACCCCATTTATTCAAGCTCAATTTACGTTTGGTAGCAAACAATGAAAAATGAGGTATACGTTTTTATACCCTTAGAGAGGGTATTATAAAATTAAGTGGATGTTTGTAACGCATTGAAGGAAGCATCTCTGACCACATAAAGTATATATATTATTGATCAGCATGACGAGCTGAGTTCATTTAGCCTTGTCCGTCTGTCTGTTTCTGTCCTCACCAAACATTGCACGAAGTCTTTTGGTACAAATACGCTGCACATTTGTCGGAACCGGCCGGGTCGGATGACTATAGCATATAGCTGTCATAGGAACGAACGGTCGTAAAACTAGTCTTAGAGAGAAAAACTTTTTTGTTTTTAATGGAAACGTCTCCAAAGTACGTATTTCTTAGTTTACTATCCTTTACCATGATTTCACTAAGTTTGGTCGAAATCGGATGACTATAGCATATAGCTGCCATAGGAACGATCGGTCGAAAAACTAGTTCTAGTGAGAAAAACTTTTTTGTTTTTAATGAAAACGTCCTTATCATTAGCATACACTTATTTTATATACTTTTACACAATTCTACAAAGTTTGGTCGAAATCGGATTACTATAGCATATAGCTCCCATAGGAACGATCGGTCGAAAAACTAGTTCGAGTGAGGAAACCAGAAGTGGCGGCCGTTGGTTGATGAGGCCACACACTTACAAAGGGGAATGGCTGTCTTAAGCTGTCTTTTTGGTGTTTTTGCGCGCAAGCTGCCTTTGGAATTCCCAAACAGTTTTGCCGTCGCGGGCATGGAGAGACTGCTGTTTGGACAGACATTTCAGGCTCAAGATCGCTGATGAGTGAGGATTTGGTCCCTCATGAAACGTCGTCTGATCAACCTGAAGCCTCCTTTGTTGTGTTGTGTGCCTCTGTTTAAAGTTATGCCAATAGCATAGCAAGACCTCGAGCCAGTAAAAACTGCAAGTTAACAGTATAAAAGGTCATTAAACAGTCATAAAAGAAAACTTTTTTGTTTTTAATGAAAACGTCCTTCCCCATTGGCTAGGAGTTGCTTGGCCAGCAAGTTTCTGTGATCGCGTAAACTGAGCATGTTAGTCTCCTCATGTAGGTGATCCACATGGGTCATTGTGTGGCATTCAGTGATGGTGCGCAGAGCTGCGTTTTGGGCACGCTGAAGGTTGCCCCATTGCGTGTCACTGGATGTGGGTGCGTGGGGGGCCGGGTCCTTGTGTGGCCAGCAATGTCTCCTTCTCCTTTCCCCAGGAGCTGTTTCTTTCTCTAACTGGCACAGTACTTTGTGTTGTCTTCTGCTGCTGATATGAAGGTTGAGTTTGCTCTGAAAGTTAGCACACGTCTGACAGATGGGTTCTTAAGTCCTGTCTGCTGTTAAAATAAGTGTTGGATTTATAAAGTTTCCTCCGTTTCTTCCATCTCTCCCAATACAATTTGTATTTTTCGAACCACGTCTTACACGAGTGCCAGATATCAGTTTTGGTTCTTTGCTCACGGACTTTAAAATTCAAACAAAATGCAGATTCTTCGGTTTGTGGCTCACATTTTTGTATTGTATAAATTTTCTTTATTAAATATACATCAAAACTTTAAATTAAGCAAAAAAAAAAATGGTTAATGTAATTGCAAAAAATTAAGTCTTATTAGGCTAAGCGCAAAAAAAAAGGTTAAGGTAATTTATGTGGAAAGTTTTTGCTGTATACCTAAAAATAATACAAAACAAAAAAAGAATAGAGTAGTTAATTTCCATCTCTCTCTCTGTAAGCTATATATATATATATCTGTAAGCTATATACAATTGCTGTATATATTTATAGGCTAAACTTAAACCGTTTTCAGTTCTGGATTACATAAGAGTTAAGTTTAGGCAATTGGCTTCTTGTTTTAACTAGAACTTAAACTAAGAAAGAGTTGAGAAAGGGGTTTTGGTTTGTTTTTTTGTTTTTTCGTTTTTTTTTTTTGGGGAGCATCATCAAAAATTTAAACTACAATTTATACTGAAAGATTATGTTATAGGAAATATGTTAAAACAGGAATTTGGTTGGATGGGCCGAAAGTGTGTGAGAAAGTGAGAAATTTGATGTGCGTAGACTCCCAATTTTAGTTGCTTGCTAGTTGTGGTTCTTGTTGGTTTTTTTGTGGTTGTTGTTGCCTTTGGCGCCTAGCTCAGTCTAGGGGAGATCTCCCGCATTTTAATTGGGCGCTGCTCCTCGCTCGCTTCGATCTATCTGATGTTGGCAAACAGATTGAGTACAGATTTGTTCTCCTTCTGGCTGCGCGCCTTGCTGAATACATTCCAAAAGCGTAGCGTCTCATCCCCAGCGCCTGTGACAATAGCCTCACCATCGGGACTCAAGGCCAAATACAGTACACGATACGAGTGACCCGTTAGCTTGGCCACCTGGGTCAGTGAGGGATACTTCCATACCAGTATCTGATTCTGTGAATAGCCGTGCGTGGAGACCAGCTCCGAGGAATGCTTGGACCAGGCCAAATTGCACACCTGCGATCCTGTATCCACGCACTGCATGGGCTGACCCGTCAGCGTATTCCAGAAGCGTATGCAACGATCTGCGGTACCGCCACCACTGGCCAACAGACCATGATGATGCGGTGACCAGGCAATGGCCTTGACGGCCGCCATATGCTCGGTATAGGATTGCACGGGATTGACGGAATGTTGATTCCAGACATACAGACGATTATCGTTGCCACCGCTGGCCAGATACTGATTGTCCGGTGACCATTTCAGACCGCACACCTCCTGACGATGCCCGGCCAGGCGACGTTCCGACTGCAGTTGGGGTGTGCGTGTGTCACGCTGTATAATCCAACGATCACGGGAGCCGCTCGATAAGATGTCACTATTCCAGGCCAAGGCACCCACGCGCGCCGAATGACCATTGAGTTTGTTGATCTGCAGAGAGAGAGAAAAAAAAAGAGGTTAGTCTAGGTTTAGGAGATCTCCCACCAACCTGCTCCCTTACCTGCTTATTGGCCGCCACATCCCACACTGTCACATAGCCATGATGTGTACCCACTGCCACCGTATTGCCACGCTCATTCCATGACACCGAGGTCACCGTATTCGCATCGGGACTGAGATCACACAGACGCGTCACCTGACTGGTGCACGCACTCCACAGATACACACAACTGCCCAGGCCCACGGCCAATACATTCTGTGAGGACCAATCCACCAGATTCAAATAGAAATCATCCTGCAGTTCGGGTGCATCCAGCACCTTGAACGGTATGCGTGAGATTTTGCGTGTGGCCTTCCGGGGCGAACGCAACAGTTTTTGACTTTTGGCGCTAACCGGAGACAAAGAGTACGGGCACTCGCCGTTGTAGTCCTGCAAGAGAGAGAGAGAGAGAGATCAATTAGTATTGTTCCAGTTGCAGCTGAGCATTAAATTTAAGTTGTTTGCCCAAAGCGTACGTACTTGGCCGGCCAATTAACGTCTCAGTGCTAAAAGCTGCGGCCGTAACTCCCGCCCTCCCCTCTTCCCGCTCAACATTTGAATTCAACATTTGGCACGCATTTCAAAAACTAAAACACCTCTCGTGTGTCGTGTCTCTGGGGTGCTTTTGCATAGAAAATGCGAGCAGCAGCAGAAGTGTGTTAAACATATGCGTAAGGCCCTTGGCCCTTACTTACTCGGCGCTTCTCCTTCCCCCAGAGTGTGAGCAACTTGCGCAATATTGTGCCATTACAAATGCGTGAGCCAAGACTACTAAAGTGCGTGCCGAAATGCAAGCAAAGTCAAAGATAGATTAACAGTTGCTCTCGCACTTATAAGAAAGGCCTTACTCTGCTTTCAACAGTTACTTTTGCTCTCGCACTAATGAGAGGCCTGGCTCTCCTTTGCAATGGAGAGTACAGGAACTTTACCGTTACTTTTACACTCACACTTTTAGAGAGACTTTGCTCTCCTCTTAACTGAGATCTTAAGCAGGGCCGGTAAGAAGGGAGAGGTCTGAAAATTGTGCTTGAGCTGGAGAGTATGAAATTAAACCAAAGACTTTACATGAGTAACAACCACACAAGTAAATGTGTGCTGTCTGTGTGCAAAGTTTGTTCGGCAGATTCCTCACATACACAGCCAGTAGCCGATCTAGAGGGCTGCCCACAAGACCTGTAAACAAAAACCTGCTAAATCCTATCACCCACAGTTACCCGCAATAATTCTTGAGTTAAAATCCCTACTATAAGATGAACGCTCAATCATAATCAACCACAAAACACAAGTAGTAAAACCCACATTATATCGCAATATTCCCTACAGTATAAGTTAGTTCTTTAAAAGAGCTGTACCTAAAATAGTTAGAATGGAACTTAGTTGCAAATATATGTATCTTGCTTCAGCCAATTTATAACAAGTAAGGGAGCTGTAGTCGAGTGCCCTGACTACAAAATACCCTGTTCCCTTGACTTCTTGTGTTTTCATACACATATACACACACTCACACATACACACACACACACACAAAAGCTCTGTGAGACAGCCAGCCGAGCAATCGAAGGGAAACGATGGCTAGAAGGTGCCAAGAAATACTGTCTGGTGGCAACGTTGGACATTAAGAAGGCGTTCAACATGACCAGATGGAGTTGCATTATGAGCGCACTGAACAACGCTGAAGTTCCAGCGTACTTACAAAAAATAGTGCACGACTATTTCCGAGACAGAGTGCTGACATATGAGACAGACCACGGCCCCCTGCGCTATGCAGTGACTGGAAGAGTACCTCAAGGTTCTGTCTTAGGACCATTGCTGTGGAACCTAATGTTCAATGGTATACTGCAGCTTGACCTCCCGGAAGGCGCAACAGTTATAGGCTTTGCGGATGGCATAATTGTCTCACAAACACCGAGGAAACCTGCAACAGAGCGATAGCCACAATCAGCGAATGGCTCAGCAGTTCAGGCTTGACACTGGCAGCTCAAAAAATCGAAGTGATGTTAATAAGCAGCAGGAAAAAAGTAGAGACTGCCACCATTCTTATAGGCAGCTCTACAATAACATCGCGACCACACCTGAGGTTTCTTGGGGTAACGATCGACCATAGGCTGAGCTTTAAGCAGCATCTCTTGGATGCGAGCAAAAAGGCCAGCACGACAGCAGCGTCGCTGGCGCGAATAATGGTTAACACACGAGCCGAGGCGACTACTCCTCGCTAATGTAGTAAGCTCTACGCTCCTTTATGCAGCACCAACACGGCACCTACACGCGCTCTGCCAACTTGGTACGACGCTTATGTACGCTGCGCGGGAGTTGCTCATTCCGAACAGTCTCCCATGATGCAGCATTGGTTGAAGTTGGCATCATCCCACTGGATCTCGCGGCTTGTGAATCTGCAGAGATCAGGAGACAATCGGTGTCGGGCCCGTTGGCAGCCCCCCAGCGCATTGAAGCGCGCAGAGCAACCGAGCAACATTGGCCGCAGCGATGGACAGAGTCAACCAACGGACGATGGACCTTTAGCCTGATACCAGACTTAAGGGTATGGCTGGACAGAAGACCTGGTCATATCGACTACTACCTGACGCAACTCTTGGCAGGACATGGGTGCTTTAGATCCTATCTTCACAGATTTAAACAAGAAGACAGCCCTTTCTGTACTCACTGTGTGGGCACTGGGGCCATAGTAGACGCAGAACATTGCTTTTTTGTCTGTCCGCGTACTGAACGAACTAATGAACTCAGCATTAGGGTGGGGAGGACACCAGCCGTTTGTAACCTGGGAACATCATGCTTGGTCGGAACGAAATTGGTCAGCGGTAAGCCACATGGCCACAGTAATTCTCCAAAAGCTGCGCAGCCTGAAAAGCAGGCAATTCACTTCATTCAAGGAGAGAATCCTAGAGAGCCTTGGGCTTCCCCGGCGAAATAATACCTAACGGTGGTACCGCCGGGAATCGGGATGGGGGTGGAATGTTTAGTGGGTGCGGCAACACAAGTCCCACACTTCGGACGTCGACCTAGGCGCCGAGGAGGCTTTTCAAGCTTTAAACCACCAAAAAGAAAACACACACACACACTAACATACGCACAAACGCGGTAACTGACAATGCAAGGCCCCCCCTCTCTCCACACAAGCAGAATTGATTCGTATATAACTTCGGTGTTTTTTGTAAGATCTTATTGATTTGTCGCTCTGACAGTTTTTTGCGCTTAAAGGGGGGAGGGGGAGGAATTTTCCAAATCTGAAACAAACTCGATTTGAATCGGATGTACACCTACCTACATGCAAAAATTTGTGGCTCTATCTGTTATAGCCTCTGAGATCGGCGCGTTCATACGGACAGACAGACCGCGGCTGGCTAAATCGACTCGGCTGTTGTGCTGATCAAGAATATATATACTTTATAGGGTGGCAAATGCTTCCTTCTATCTGTTACATACTTTTGCACAACTTCATGATACCCCATTTCCCATTTTCAATGGGAACAGGGTATAAAAAACTTATTTAAAGCAGCAGGATTCACAATTACAACCAAGTAAACAAATATCAAATTTAGAATCTGTCAGTGATGTTCCAATGAACTGGTCCGCGAACCGAACCTTGCATTTTACAATATGTTCGAACCCCCGGACCGAACCTCCTGCAGCCTTGCTAATAATTAAAAAACACTTACAGGGTGCCGCAAATCTCTGAATGAGATGGCTCAGCACTTCAGTATACGTCGGAATGTCTCTCGTAGGAATTCTCATAGGAAACTGCCTTATAGGCAGGCATGCCGATAGGCTTGGTATCAATCACAATGACTATTGGAGAAGCTGTTGCTCAGCTGTCCTCAGCATCTTCTCTGCTTTTGTCCAGCGCTCAGTAGGAGACGATTCACAATCCTAGGTCAGCATTTCCTACCTGACATTTTAGCAGTCTCTGAAATAGAGTAATCTCTCTTTGCTACTCAAGTTTTTGCTGCTTTCTGAGTGGTTTAAAAGGTATGACGCTCCCTTTACTGACTAAAAATAAAATTGGGGGTTAGATGGACCATTCACCGCTTCTGCCTTCTCAACCTAACCTAACCTTACCCTAGAGGAGATCCAAGAGCTGACAGAATCCCTATCCTGAGCTGACTGTAAAGCTGACGCAAGAGCTGGCCTTAGAGCCATTGTGTAATTACAATAGGCAACAAGGTTCAGCATATTGACGGATTAATGGTGGTTCTATATGATTTTCGTGTACTGAACCCTTCCTTTACTGTCAAAAAGTAAAATGTAGGTGTTATATGGTATCACAATGGACCTATTTTTAGTCTAAGTGAAGAAGCTTCAACGCTTCACCAGTTCGTTCCAGAACTGACCATTGAGGATAGGTTTGGCCCAGTGAAGTTGTGTTATTTCCTTCAATAACTCCCATATTGTCTAGTGGTTAGGATATCCGACTCATTCTCCTTCAATAATGGACATATTTCCACAAAGCACTCGCCTGTTGCACATAGAGCAATGGGATTGAGCAGTCATTCTGTGCGTTGGATAGTAGATATGCCTCTTTGGGATGAAAAAGTACGCCGCATTCTGCAAACTAAGTTGCTCACAAACCCTTCCGCTGCGTAATAGATTAAACGATAAATGGAAGTAAGATTAGGCTTTCGCCACATAAGTTTTCCTTATAAAACTGCAGTTGTTACACATTTGTTTTTCTAATTATTTGAATGATTCAAGTTGTTTTGAGATTCCCATCTATATTTAAGACTCATATTTGGTGTCGTTTTGCTTTGCTTACATCATCAGAGCTTGGAACACTAAATCATTATGAGAGGTTGGGTTGGGTCAAGTTCTGATTAAGCAAGCAAACATCCCGACAAACACACGACTTTTGGACATAATGTTTGTCTTAGATAAGTGACAGGCGCATTGACCTGGTTCAGAAAGGAGGAGGGGAGGTCGCAGTTAATTCGTTTAATAAATTAAAAACTTAATTCAATTAACAGTCAGAGCTAGAGCCCACTCTCCCTCTCTCTCTCTCTCAATCTCTTTGTTTTGAACTTTTAATTACATTTGAAGTGGAACCTAATGGCTTGGTCACTCATTTCTTTTTACCCGCGAATGGTTAATGGTTTCTGGAAATACCTCGGAGTTGTCTGGCAGTTAAAATAGCTGCAGAGACCCATAAAACGTACAAGCAACTGCCATTAAATTTAAATGTTTTTCGATGCCAAGCGGGCACCAGGGAGGAGGAGGAGGAGGTGGAGACGCTGCTAAGCCTATTAGAAATTCAATTGTTGCTGCTTGCCAAAAAAAAAAAAAAGGAAACCCGAAAAACCATGTTCAACAGTTTGTTGCTGTTTTGGCGATTAAATCTTGGCCTCTTGGCCCCCTCGTCCGTCCGTGTTGTTTCTTGTCTTTTGTCATTTCTGGATTTGTCATCAACCTTAACAGAGCTCTGTTAACGCACAGAGCCGAGAAGTACAGTCTCAATCGCCGGCCGGCTTTTATTGTTTTCTTGTGGTGGGCGGCGCTTCGCCGGCCAAGGCAGCTTATAAATTAAACAAATAAACCAACCAACCAAACGGCATTCTCAAATGAACCTGTCGGAGTCGGAGCCGGAGCAGAGACCAGCCCCCACACCAAATAGTCGTCGCTTTTTGATTACTTTTATCCAAAAGCTAATGCTATGTTAATGTAAATGTCTGCTGCATAAATTAATAATAATAATAACAATAAAACAAACCAAGAGCTGGTGGCTGGTGTCTGCCAGTTGCCATAATGGCTATTCGAATGGCTTCAACAGGTGCAAAAAAAAAAAAATACAAAGAAAGACAGAGAGAGAGAGAGAGAGACTTGGAAATAAGATTTAGTTTTGTTAGAATCGGGGAATCAAATGAAGAACCTGTATTTTGATTAAAGGTTCTACTTAGGTTCTAGATTATTTCCAATTTGTTTTACTTTGATCATAAATACATCATTTCTGAGCTGCATTAAGCAACTGTACTTAAGCACGGTCGCCAACTTATAATCATATTTATTTTACTCTAACAATCCTTTGGTTTCACAGAACTTTGTGAGACTTTATCATCTTAATTGAAAATCTAGTTTAAAGGGTCTTGTGACTAGGATAATCCAACAGAGTTGCTTCTCTAGCTAAAGCAAAATGTCCACTTTTACATTATGAGTTAACTTGATATCCAAGTCAAAGACCTAACCGAGTTTTTTTTTAATAATTTAGAACCGACAACCGCAAATCAGAACAGCACGAATCGCTTAGGTTCGATTCATTCATCAAAGTGATAAGAATTAAAATATTTTTAACCCCGGAACGTCATCGTTCGTCGATTCGATTACCAAAAAGCATGCCAAAGAGTTCTTAGTATATGATATTTTTGGGATTGGTTAAAAACCTTCCTTTCCTTTCACTTTAAGATGGAAAGGTATCCTTAAAAAAAAACTACTCCAGAGATCAGAGAAATGTACGTTTTTGATTCATGGCTTAAGAGAGTGTTCTCCAGGCCAAAGTCAGAATTACATTATGGATTCCTTGCGGCTACAAAAATCGCTTAGTTTACCCAAAGCTGCACCGATCCATCCCTGAAATTTAGCTCCCGCGTGTATTTAGCTCTAGTTGTCAGAATATATTCAAAACTGCATTTAATTGAATTTGTGCTGTGTGTGCGCTAATTGAGACAAGTTGAATGCACTGTCCAGCAGCAGGTCAGGGTCTGTCTGTCAGCTTGACTGTCGATCTCTCTGTCCTCTCCTCTCTGTGGGAAGCTGCGGCGTGCGTGTGGAAAGTCTAATGTGTCCGCTGTTGTTGTCTATTGATCTCAACCGGTTTGGCTAGGCCACGGGAAAAGTTGATTTTGTTTTTTTTTTTTTTGGGGTTAACACACTTTGATTTCAGGTGCGTGTTGGTTGGTTAATGGTGGTGCCAACAGCTGCCGCTGTTCCTTCGATTGTTCAAGTGATTTCCAGCCATCATCATTCCCCATTTCCCTGACATTCTATTTACTATTTGCTTTGGCTTATCAGATTTATGTGTCTCTTGGGCCGTTTGCTTTGACTGATTTCTGACAGTTGACACGTTGCCATTTATTTGCCCAGCAGCCAAAAGCACAAAGAATACAATGAATACCCAAAAAAGCAGCCTCATTACTCTTCGCGCGCTCCCCCTCAACTACTTCAGTGGTCTAAAACGACACTTGAGTCAATATGTAGAGGGAAAGGGAACCGAGAGCCGAGTACAGAAGAGTTGGGGCCCCCGCGGTCTTTTGAATTTAAACCTCTTCAACATATATTTACTTTGATTAATGGCCATTGGGTTCTTGTGGTCTATTTTGTCGCTGACCAGCACCAGCACCAGCAACCCACAGCCGGCACCAACATTAGCGAATTCTTCATCTACATCACGCCCTCACAATTAACACGCCACACCCAAAATCCAGACAAATAACATTCATATATAATTCAATTATGTGCGGTCGCAATATTTTTGTCATAAATAATGGACGTCTTATTACCACCACGTACGACCAGACGGTAGTCCGTCTACCCCTGCCCCCCATATGTCAAATATAATTGCCGATGATGGACAAGAGAGATTGTGTTGGAACCTTTTAATCTGGTATTGTGTAACGATTGACAAAATATTCAGATGTAAGCAGGAATCTTGCACTTTTTAGACTGCAATTTTTTAAAGACCACTGGAACTTCATCTGAGCTAGAAGAACGCTACAACTGTAGAATGCATACATTCACTTATTAAACTCCTGGATGAAATGAACCGAACCATTAGCATTTGCGGTCTTCAAACGGTACGTTTGTTTGTAGTTTTACTTAGTCGGGGTCACCAAGTAATCAACCGGGTAAAAAATATGGATCGATTTTAACAACCCAAAACCCCAATTTTAAGTTCGCAGCTTTAAAAATTTGTTTGAAATGGCTCTGAACCACTTATGTGCCACTTGCTTATACTGTTTCGAAACCGGGTATAAAACGGTTGAATATCTAACTGAATATTCAAAGCCCTAAAAACCTGATATCAAGTTTAATACTTTAAAAAAATCGTATGCTAAGGTCCTGTGTCACTTTTTAAAACTATTTCGTAACCGGTTATGAACCGGTAATAAAATCTAGCTCCATTCTATCAACCCAACAAACGAGGTTTAAGTTTATAGCTTCAATAATTTAGGAGTTAAGGCTTTAAATTGCCTGTTTAAACTGTTTTCAAACAGGGTTTGAAACGGGTACAACATCTAGCTCCATTTCACCATTTCAACACCAAATTTTAAGTTCACGGCTTCAATAATTCAAGAACCAAGGCTCTAAATCGCCTTTTTTAGCTTTTGCCGAACCGGTTTTGAAACGGGTAAAAAATCCAGTTCCATTTTACCAGCCCTAAAACGAAATGTTAAGTTCCCAGCTTTGAAAATTTGTGTGAAATGGCTCTGAATCACTTTTGAACCACTTGCTTTAACTGTACCGGAACCGGGTTTGAACCGGTTATATATCCAACTTAATATTTTTTAGCCCAAAAACCCAATTTCAAGTGTATTACTTAAATAATTCGTATACTAAGGTACAATTTCGTAACCGGTTATGAACCGGGTACAACATCTAGCTCCATTTTACCTTTTCAAAACCAAATTTTAAGTTCACGGCTTCAATAATTCGAGCGCCAAGGCTCTAAATCGCCTTTTTAAACTTTTTCCGAACCGGTTTTGAAACGGGTAAAAAATCCAGTTCCATTTTACCAGCCCTAAAACGAAATGTTAAGTTCCCAGCTTTGAAAATTTGTGTGAAATAGCTCTGAATCACTTTTGAACCACTTGCTTAAACTGTACCGGAACCGGGTTTGAACCGGTTAAATATGCAACTTAATATTTTTAGCCCAAAAACCCAATTTCAAGTGTATTACTTAAATAATTCGTATACTAAGGTACATTTCCACTTTTAGAAACAATTTCGTAACCGGTTCTGAACCGGTAAAAGCAAATCTAGCTTCATTTTACCAACCCAAAAATTAATTTTTAAGTTTTTAGCTTAAATAATTCAGGAAGCTAGGGCTTTGAACTGTTTTCAAACCGGTCTAGAACACTTGAAAACCCAAATTTTAAGTTCACAGCTTCAATAATATTTCTGAGATATGACCCAAATTCAGTATTGAACTGTTTCACTCTGCATTGAAAGCGGTCTGGTATCACACTAGAGCAGTGGTGTCCAAACTCACAATAAGGTGCTGGTGAGCACGAACACGGGCAAGGAGTTTTACTGCTTGCCTGCGTGATCAAACAAAAACAAATAAATTTAAACTTTTCCTTTATTTATTATAAGAGTTATAAAACAAAGACAATAACATGTTCCTATCAGTGAAATTTGGTTTATAAGTGAGAGGAAAAAAAAACGTGAAAAATGACGTTTTAAGACGGTGGTTAGGTGCTTTAAATTTGCCTACTAGAGTTTCAGTTCCTAGCTTGAAACTTAGTTAAGTTCTGAGACGTAGTCTATGTAGTATGTCTCTGACCCTTTCCTAGTTCACCGAAAATATATAGTCACACTTCGTCACTTCATTTCGTGTACTCACCTGCTTGGTGGGTGATTGATATTTGAATAGACTTCGTTTCGCTGACGGCGTATAGGCATTCTCATTCCGCTCCTCGCCGGCTGTCTTCACATCATCAATGGCCGAGCCAAGGAGCTCGTTCTTCAAGAGACACGAATAGGCCAAACTATCGCGTGCCGTCTCGCCGCAATCCCTTTGCTTTTTGCTGGTCTGTGGTGAATTATCATTTGACTTGGTAATGGAGGCGAAATTCGTTTGCCAATTGTTGTGTGCCCTGAAAGAAGCAGATGGAAAGAAACAACTGCCTTGAGTGCGAAATTCATTTCAAACAAAAAAAGTATAAATTATTTATATGTAGAACATGCAAACCAACCAAACTCCCACCCTCCCTCCCTCCCTCCTCTCCTAGTCTAAAACTCTATTGTTATTATTTTAACTCATAAAAAAGCATACAAAAACGTGTGCAACGTGACGGTCAAATTTGTGTTTAATTTTTTGCAAAATTCGCACAAAAAACACACACCAATAATTTGCCATGAAATTTGGCCAAGTGTGAGAGAATTTGACGGGGAGTATTGCAATTTGTGTTTACGAATGCAATAAGCGTTTCCCGCCCGCTTCCTCCGCCCCTTTTCAGTCGTGGTTTTTGTTGATTGTATCAAAAGCAAACGCATTTCAAGTGCCTACTTCCACCTACAATAAATCAATTCCACAATTCCATAAAAAAAAAGCGGATGAGGGACATCCCCAGTCCCCCCCTTTCCGACGGCAGCAGGTGCTGCTGGTACAAAGGTACACAAAATGTGGCTTAAAAGTTAAACAAATTCTGTTTAAGTTAGTGAAACTTTTCCACTTTTTGTCAATGACCTGACCTGACTTCCCCGGAACAACAACAACAACAACAACATCAGCAAGATCAACAACTTCCCATGGCCTGGCGGCAACTTCTACTACGCGGAACTCATTAGCAGCGGGCACCGTTAGCCCAACCAGGCGCAGCGAGGCGGGAAATTCATAGGGCCATGTTGTTGTTCTTTGACTGCACGCTCGCCAGCGGAAAAGATGACGTAGCAAAATGACTAACGGACAGCCGTGATAGTAAAAGAGTTCAATGTACTCACCTGCAGGGTATAAAACGATCCAATGAAGTTGGCGTCGTTGATGATTCCAAATTGTCAAAAAGATTTCTAGCCACTGGACTGCAATGCTTGAGGATGCGCTTCTCATATTCCGGGCTAAACATGTTGACCGTTTGGCTTTGATTTGGTCGTATGCAAAGTATTTGTTGGTTTGTTTGTGTAGCAAAAGTTTTCCAAAACACAAAGTTAGAATCACAAAAAATAAATCAATTTTATCAAATCCAAATCCAGTTTTAAAAAATATATAAATAATGCTTCAAGTTAACTGGTTAGATCTGTAAAGAGAGAGAGAGAGAGAGAGAGAGGGAAGATTTAATGTGAATTCTTTCACAATTTGAATTTGAATAAAATTGTAATTTATTTTGGCTTAGACTTTTGGGCTCATTTATCAATGTCTTTTGTCTAACCAATGGGGCACAACCATGGGCAAAAGTACTAGTTTTTCTATAAAAAAAAATAGGGGAAAGTTAAGTTTTGTATACCCTTGCAGCTTCCATTGAAGACCAAAAAAGTTTTTCTAACTAAGACTACTTTTTGGACCTTACTTTTCTATGGGATCTATACTATATATAGATGTCTGATTTCGACCAAACTTGGTGAAATCATGGAAAAGCATAATACACTGTTAATTACGAAATTTGGAGGCGATCCCATTTAAAACAAAAAAGTTTTTCTCACTAGAACTTCTTTTTCGACCGATCATTCATACTGCAGCTATAAGCTATAGTCATCCGATTTTGATAAAACTTTGTAGAAATGTGTTAAATTATATAAAATAAGAATATGCCAATAAAAAGGACGTTTTGATAAAAAACAAAAAAGTTTTGCTCACTAGAACTAGTTTTTCGACCGATTGTTCCCTATGCCGGTGATGCCGATTTCGACCAAACTTTGTAGAATTGTGTAAAAGTATATAAAATAAGTGTATGCCAATGATAAGGACGTTTTCATTAAAAACAAAAAAGTTTTTCTCACTAGAACTAGTTTTTCGACCGATCGTTCCTATGGCAGCTATATGCTATAGTCATCCGATTTCGACCAAACTTTGTAGAACTGTGTAAAAGTATATAAAATAAGTGTATGCCAATGATAAGGACGTTTTCATTAAAAACAAAAAAGTTTTTCTCACTAGAACTAGTTTTTCGACCGATTGTTCCTATGGCAGCTATATGCTATAGTCATCCGATTTCGACCAAACTTTGTAGAATTGTGTAAAAGTATATAAAATAAGTGTATGCCAATGATAAGGACGTTTTCATTAAAAACAAAAAAGTTTTTCTCACTAGAACTAGTTTTTCGACCGATCGTTCCTATGGGAGCTATATGCTATAGTCATCCGATTTCGACCAAACTTAGTGAAATCATGGAAAAGGATAGTAAACTAAGAAATACGTACTTTGGAGGCGTTTCCATTAAAAACAAAAAAGTTTTTCTCACTAAAACTAGTTTTTCGACCGATTGTTCCTATGGCAGCTATATGCTATAGTCATCCGATCCGGCCGGTTCCGACAAATGTGCAGCGTATTTGTACCAAAAGACTTCGTGCAAAGTTTGGTGAAGATAGCTTTAAAACTGACGGAGGAGATAGCATAGAAACAGACAGACGGACGGACAGGGCTAAATCAACTCAGCTCGTCATGCTGATCAAGAATATATATACTTTATGTGGTCGGAGATGCTTCCTTCAATGCGTTACAAACATTCGCACAATTTTATAATACCCTCTGCAAGGGTATAAAAACAAGAAGGCTATCAGTCATAAAAGTACTAAAACACATGGCACCGATTTGTTGTTCGAAACTTAATAAAAATAATTTCACTTTTGCTTCAGACGTGGCGGCCGTTTGGCTGCTCACTGAGTACAAAGTCCAATGGAGGCCACACACTTACAAAGGGGAATGGCTGTCTTAGGCTGTCTTTTTGGTGTTTTGCGCTGCCTTTGGAATTCCCAAACAGTTTTGCCGTCGCTGGCATGGAGAGGCTGCTCTTTGGATAGACATTTCAGGCTCAAGATCGCTGATGAGTGAGGATTTGGTCCCTCATGAAACGCGTCCGATCAAACCTGAAGCCTCCTTTGTGGTGGTGTGTGCCTCTGTTTAAAGTTATGCCAATAGCAATAACAAAAAAAAACTGCAAGTTAACAGTCATTAAAAGAGTCACACAAGAAGGCTAAGTTAAATACTCTTGCAAATTTTGCAAAATCTGTTAAAAAAGCATACATTATTAATGACACGGGAGTTCTTCGAAAAATTCCATAATAGAGGAAGCTTCCTCGAAGTGTGTCTGGCCATTAAGACTGCGAAAACTAACAAAGCTCCAGGGTTTGACCGAGTTCCTGTTGAGTTCTATAAAAATGCCACCCCACTTTGCATCCAAATGATGACTCAGGCTTTTCACCAGATCCTACGTTCAGGCAAAGCGCCAAACAGCTTTAGGGTAAGCACTCAGGCGACCGTGACACCAGAAGCCGATTGTAGCTGGAGTCGGTTTATGTTGAAAACTAAACTTTTTCCGACTAATAATTAAAGAAGAAATCGGAAGGTCCAAGTCGTACTGTCAAAAACTAGTCAGAATCACCATTTTTTTAATATTGGCGACCGTGACGCTAATAACCAATTGTAGTTGGAGCTGGTTAGGATATGAATTAAATTTGTAATAGCTTTAAAAAATAAACTTATTTAGGATTGAAAGTCGTTCTATCAAAAATTTCAGTCAAAAACATAATTTTTCTAAAGTTGGTGACCGTGAAGCATTTGTAGTTGAAGCTGGTTTTTGAACTTCAATTTTCCGAACCTTAACCATTGGTAAATTTTGGTTCGAACCCGCGAAACGGAACTCTGAACATTTTTTTTTTTGGGTTTGCAGCCCTCATATGAACACTAAAAGTTAAAAGCCGAATCACACTAATTCAACTAAGGAACGAATCCAAGTAAGGGAACTACATACATACAACATTTAGTGTTTCAAAAAGCTCGCTCATTTCAGTTGATGTCACAGATTTGCTTTTGCAGAATTTTTCAGGATAGAGTGAAAGAAGCTGGCACAAAGAGAGGTGTAATAATGGAATGAGGTAAAGGTTGAACACATATACAGACATGTTCTCAATTCTGCTACGTTTTGAAAAGTAAACCGAACGCAATTCCGTTTCGGTTTGGTTTTGCTGTTCCGAATGAAATTGCTTACGTTTTACTTTTGGTTAACCACGGGCCAAATAAAATCGGCACGAGATAATCAAGCGGAACGGTCGAAAATGAAACATGCGGAATTGAGAGAGGCTGACTTTTACGTTTTACGTTTCGTTTTAGCTGGCACTGCCAATTTCTCGAGACATTTTATAAAAAAATTATTTGTAATTCAGTTAAAGACTTAAATGCAATTCAAATTACATCATTAAGTTCTAAATTGATCACAGAATCAAGAAAAATTAACTTAATGTACACTCGGCATCCGTACGAGTGCGTAATTTGCCCATTACTTTTCATTTCACCGGCCAAAAAGCATAACTTTTGAAACTTTTGTTGCGAGAAACTGAATCAATTCCGTTTCCGAAAAGTTGCAGTGGAAGTGGAATTGAGAACAAGTTGGATTAGCTTCCCAATCTTCAAGAAAGGAAACCCTACATCAGCTTCTAACTAAAGGGGTATATAAGTATCTTGCAAAAATGCAGCGATGAAGTTGAATGCTTCGATTTTGCTAAGAAGGCTTACCGACTGGGTAGAGGACTGGGTAGCGAGTTTCAATTTGGATTTCGTCGAGGCTTTTCAACAGTGGATAGCGTTTTTGTGCTTACTGCAATTGCCAAATCTTACCTCACCTCAAAACGAAAGCAGTATATCTGTTTTATAGACTTCAAGGCAGCCTTTGATACCATTAACCGTAGAAGTTTACTGCTAAAGCTAAGCCTCTTAGGAGTATCGAGATTTAATATGATTTCAAGCCTTGGGATGGACGACAGTTCTCATAACAGTTTCCAAATAAAACTGGAGTAAAGTAAGGATGCCTCCTTAGCCCAATTAGTGCCCGTAATGCCAAAAGCCTATCCCATGGTATAGGAACATAATTCTGCCGGCGTCGCAGCAGCGGCCTATAACTTCTACATCTCTACAATTCCCCCCCCCCCCCACAGAGGGGGGGGGTAAAAGGTGGGGGGTTGTTTTTTTCCTTTTAGGATGGGGGGATAAACCCTGTTAAACGACGTCTTTATAATGTAAAAAGTCTGATTTTGATGAGTTTGATCGGAAAACCGTTCCTTAACCTGAAACTAACAAAAATTCAGGAGTTTGATGGAAAACGATAAAGATACATAAAGGGGAAAAACGTTATTTCGAACGACTGTCTAGGGCTAAATGATAAAAGCAGTCCGATTTTGGTTTTAGGTGAAGAGGTATTCTTTTCTTTCGATCGATCGTTCCTTTTAAAAACTGTTCCTCAACCTGAAACTTCTTTAGAATTTCACTGATTTGCAGGCTTTGTTATAAAGAAGTTTGCTAAAGCTCAATTTACACGACCTGATCGCTCAGCTGAGTTTTTCTGACCTGAGCTGAGCAACTTAGTTCAGCATTTACACATGTCTGAGAAGCTTAGTTGACTCAGTTGCAAAACCACTGGTTCATTGAGCCTTATAAGCCGGTTCTATTACACCTGAGCGCTCAGACAGGGCTGACAGATACTCAGATACAAAACTCACCTGAGCAAAAGTAGGCTGACATTGATAAAAAAATTTGATAAACTTTACATACAAATGCGACTTTTATGCCCATAGTGCAAATGCCTAGAGACACGCCAAAGCGCTGCCACGACTGGGCTTCATGCTGGGCATGGCTAATCAGGCAGACCCACCAATCGATGGGGCGTAGATCAATCAGCCAGCAGCACCAGCACCCTGTCATGTTGTTTGAATGTTCTTTTGGTAACTGTCTTGGCATACGGAAAAAGAGATGCCACCCTCCCTTCCCCCCTCCCTCCCCACGCAAATCCTTACGTGCCTGGGTCCAATTAGTTAAGGGGCGTTAAGTGTTGCACCAGTAGAGTTGCAGTTGCAGTTGCAGAAGAGTACATACCCAAGATAGCGTGAAGTTCACTCAGCTTAAACACTTCCGCATTGAACTTTCAGCGTTTTCGTTTTTGTTGTTTGGTAATTGTTGGGATGAATAATATAGAAAATATACAACAGACTGTTTCACCGACTGGACTAGACTGAATTGAAATACAACTGCCACGACTAGACAAGCAATGACAATTGAATGAACGGTTTCTCGCCGCCTGCGTGTGTACATATGTATGTATGTATAGAGTACACAGGTACCCTCCTACTCGGCGGGGCAGGTAGGCAAACAGAGAAATCCACTGATAAGCCCAACTCGGGAAACCATGACTCAATCGCCGGCAAGAATAAACATGTTGTTTAAACATGTTGATAAGCTCAAATTTACCCCCCACCCAAGTCATTGGCAAAAGCTTAGGGAGGAGGAGGAGTTGGGCGGGGGGGCCAGAGCTTGATTGGAACTGCAGGTTGCATCACCAGCACATTATTTGTTTACTCATTTGGATACGGGGATTGAGCGTGAGAAAGTTAAAGATTAGACGAAATATGAGGAGGTTGTAGGGGGGGGGGGGGGCTTGTGGAATTCAAAATATGAGACATTCTTCAACTTTAATATTGATCTCCTCGCCCTCTGTTTTTCTACTTCTTCTGTCTTGGGTATTTGATCAAATAGATTACCGTTAGAGGAGAAAGAATGAACCAGAAAGATAGAATCTAGACAAAGGGGAGACAGTTAAACCTGGAACCCTGGAAGAATAACCAGAAGGCCGAAAAGAAAGAAAGAAAGGAGTAAAGAGCGCAGGAAAAAGGGTATACACTTACCTAAAAGCAAAAATTGTTCCTCTAACTCTTATAGTTTTTGAAATCGACGCTCTTTTACAGCCAGACAAACTATTTTGACTTGGATTTTTAGGCAGATCGAGTATATATATTTAATTTAGAGGGTAGAAAATGTTTTCTTCCGTCTTTTACACATTTTTTAAAGGGCTGCAGGGTATGAAAATGGCAAGACAGACAAAAAATGAAACTTTTTTGAAAGTAGATATAACGGTTATTGAGGGGATAAAAGCTCTGAGCGTAGATCCAGGACATAATTTCAAACTGACACAAGTAATACTCTTGCAACTTTGGGGAGTCTACCTCCCATACACTTTGTACATCCAGATCAGTGGCAGGCACATTGCTATCTCGTGTGCATAGGAAAAATCTAAAAGCAGCGCTGGTCCGACATACACAGTATAAGCTGTACAAGCGCCGCTGCGTTACGTGCTCTCCTACGCCGCGACGCAGTTTTTTGCTACTGAAATTGAGAGCAATTTTTGCGCTGCTCTCACACACACCAATGCAAAAATGAAAATGTATTTTATGCACTTACGCACTTGCTCTCTCACCGCCTCTTATATAAATGTCAAAATGAGCGGGAGCGAGAGAGCGCTGGTGTCAAACAAAATTAAGAGGCAGAACACAAAAAATTCTTCCGCGGTGATGCTTCGCTCACGACTGTTGTTCACAGACTGAAACTTAAGCGGCGAGCAAAGAGGGCAAGAGAGCAAGTGCGGCTACCGTGTTAAGTATACCTTGTGCTCTAGATCTCTCTAGATGAAAATCAACTGTAAATGGAGCACCTAGATCTAAGAGATGCTCAGGCGCTCTCCCCCTGTCTGAATCGGGGCTTTAACTTTATATAGCATCAAATTAGAGCTAAAGTTTTATCATTTTCTGTGACCTTAAAGTATTTCCTGATTATATTAATACCAACTAAAAATCGTGGAAAATGATTCATTCTAACCACAGACTTAACATTTGATACGAGTGCAGTTTTATCAAAACCAAAAATGTTTACTGTTTATGGGTTGTTTTGGTGTTAACCGCAGAAATATCAAAGCAAACAAATTCATGGGAAATGAAATGCAGTGTAATTTAGTTATCAGAGAAAATTTTATGCAGAGATGTTTAAGTTTCTAATCAAATGGGTTCCTCAAAACATACTACAGAAATTCAAAGGAATTATTAAAGGCTCTGAAGTGGAAATTAAATCAAATGGAGCTTCATTTCTTTTGTTTTTGGTTCATATAGCTCTTATATTTCGTGTATAAGACCTAGTAAAAGCACAAATATAAGAGCTTTCTAACTGTAACCTAGTACCAAATCGGTTAACCGGCTGCCAGGTGGCTAATGGAGAAGGGCCTGACCGATGGTTGTCCCAAAATCAATTTGAAATTCCACTTTAGAAATATACAAAATATTTTAGGTAAATAGTTTTTAGTTCTGAAAAACTTATAGAACTACTTTAAAATATAAAAAAATATTTAAAAAAAATAAATTCTAAAAATATTTTAAAAAAAAAATCTACTTTATGACAAGAAAAATATTTTAGAAAAAAATTTTCTAATTCTCAAAAATTTTCAACACAAAAATGTGTAAAATGAACTTTAAAAAATGCTCCCCTTGGTTGAATCATTTTCCCCACCCCATTCCAACTCTTTCCTTGCCTGCTGCAGACTCCAAGTGCTCCAACATTCAGTGTCATCTATTTTTAGTCTATGACTTGGAAATATATCAATAAGTAATCGCTGTTTGTGTTGCATGTTTTCTTCCAGAGACAGATTTATATTCTCCACATATGCCCGAAGGTCAGCAGAAGTCAGCACAGAGAAGTGTCTGTCTTGTGGTGGTGCTCGGTGGGAGCCAGTTGTCAGTGGAATCGCCTACCTCGCGTGGTCTTATCAGTTAACCAGTTGGGCCATGTGTAAAGGCTTGATAAGAGAGCACACACACACACACAGAGACCACAGAGATATCAAAGAAGTGTTCAACCCCCTACAATGCCAAAGAGAGAGCAAGAGTAGAAGACACTTCCAAACAGGGAGGAAGAGGTAAATGCAAAAAAAAATAATCAATAGTTGGTTGAAAATAATGTCAAGGACATGCCAACGATTTTTTTGGTAGCTATGTCTAAATATTTAAGTTAACAATTTGCAGCAATTGTACTGTTTTTTTTCCTATTGTGCATGCACGCACACTCACACACACACAGACTGAGGCTCTCTCGCTCGCCCACAGCGAGCAGAGAGCAGCGACGCACACTCAAATGTACAGCTAGAGTTAATAGTGCAACGGGCGCATAACAACAAAACAAACAAAATAGCACTCAATATTTTCAACTGTAAAATTGTTCGCTTAATTGTGCACTTACTTTGAATTGTTGCAGCCTCTGCTTGTTGTTGTTGTTGTTAATGTCGTTTACGCGCTCAGTCCAACACAAAAAAAAAACGGTTAAATTTTTGATTTCATAGTGCAGCTCAATTTTTTGTTTGGCTTGCTCTTTCGGGGGTGGATTTTGGCTTTGCGTTTTCTTTTTCTTTAATTGTCACAACAGCTGACGACACAAATGCACGGCGCGTTTTTAACTTGTTTCTTTTTGCTATTGAATCTAGCAAATGTTGTTATTGCATTTACGAACTTCTTTTATGCGGGCATCCGCGCGTCAGTGTGCCGCCTGGAGTTACAACAAAATTTATGTTACGTCTGGTTGTTTTTTTTTTTGGTGGAGAAGCAAACATTTTAGTGTGACCATTAGTGCAATGCCTAAGAAATGTCAAAAGAACCGCAAGTACTGATTATTTAGTTTGTTAGTGGTGGGACTATCGGTGCAATTTATATTAGTTGAAAGTTTAAATATTTTTATTTTGGAAGTTTCAAGGGAAATAGAATTGAAAACAAATTAACAAAATATTGATTTACAGCCATGCTTCCATTTTTGAATTCGCAACAGTTTTGCGATTTGACACCGGGTTTTCGACCAACTTTGCTCTTCAAATCGCAAAATTTTTACGAATGCGAAAACGGGAGCACGGCTGTTAATAATGGAATAGAATATTATTATAAATTTAAAAATATTTTGCTTATTTTTGTCCTTTTTTCCAGTGAAAAATCTAATTTGAGCATATCTCCCAAGCAAAACCAGCTGTTTAATGTAACACCACCTCGCTTGTCCTATGGAAAATATTAGTCGCCTTCCCAAATTCTGCATCTCCCTCTTTAAGTATCTCTATCGTTGGCTTTGATTTTCAATTCAATTTCTTTTTCTTACTCATTTTCAAATTAACCCACTTCCCTTCAACTATCGATAGACCACCACACTAGCCCAACTATCGATAGTCGCACAAAAAAAACACAAAATTTGAATTTTTTTTTTGCTCTATTATCGACCGTTAGATTTCAAAACTGCTGCCCTATGCCCCTCTCATCACTTGGGCTCCACCATTATATTCTCTCTGTTCTCCATTCTCCAGATCCTGCAAATCGGCCGGCTCATTGGCTGGCGAATTGTCACGCTGCTGACCATCACGCTGTTTCTCAATCATGTCCAGACTCCAGATCTGACTCAAAGCATTCTTCATGCAGCTGCGTATATAGGTTAAAGCCACCACCGGCAGACTACCATCATCTTTGCGGCGCAGCTCCAGCTTTACTCCAGCTGCTTCCTCATCGTTGTTGATTGGTATTTGCGAATGATTGGGTGTGGGCGCCATGTGGTAAGTGTGGGGGGCCACTGTTTAATTTGAATAAATAAAATCACAAAAACTATTGTTTCTATTGTATGGAAATGGATAATGAAATAAAAATGTACTCAAATGGTGAGAGTTCGAAATTTGACTACAATCGCACTCTCCGATAGAAAATAGAAATTGAGATCAAGGCCTGCTTGAATCTGTGCAAGTGTTCGAAGTTCAAACCCAACGCATCCAATTTTATATTTCATCAAATGAGATCGGACACCTTGAGAAATGGTTCTGCAAACTTTCGCATCTTCAAAAGTCCAAGAAAATAACTTCCGAATTTAAGCATTTGTGATTGTTACTTAAGAACGGGCTTGAAGAGTTAAGATTTGGTGAAATTAAGGACGATCCTTGAACAGACAGAAGTTTTTGACATCATTTCGGATTTGCCGCTACTTTAAATGTCCGAAAATTTGACTTTCCGAGCAGATTTATGGGTAAGTCGCGACTATATACTCAAGAATGGGCTTTAAGAGTTAAGACATGCTGAAATTAAAGGCGATCACAGAACAGAAATGAATTTTAAAACGCTCAAAAACTACCCTACCTACCTTTTCGCGCAGATTTAAGAGCAAATCGGGACATCATACTTAAGAAGAGATTTAAGGGCTTGAGACTGGAGGAAAAAAAGGACTATTTTTGAAAAGGAATAAGATTTTGGCAACTTTAATAAATTAAGAGTGAACCGCTAAACCGAACAGGAACCTAACAGAAACTGCGGTTTAGCTGGCATCAAAAGTCACACAATAAACCGAACCTGCGGTTCAAAAACTCTGTGAACCACTCAACCGAACCAGTTCTTATTTCCAATCGGTTGTGATCAAACCTTATTCATGCTCCGAAAGGCTTGTTCCACGAAGCATTTGGCACACTCCATTTCATTTTTTTTCCTTTTTTTATATAATGAGCAAAAAAAGTTTGCAGAACTCAATCCGCTAACAAATTTTTAGAAGGTTAACACAGACTGGAACGGGGAGAGTACCTCAGTAAAAGAATTATATGTGACGCATATTTTTTAAAATTAGAAATGGACAAGTGAACGTCGAAAAGTTTTTGGTATGCAGTTTTTTTGCTTATGGTAATAGAAAACAAAAAAAGAGAAAACAGATTCAGAAATCTTAACTTAAGGCAGAAAAATCTTAAATTAAATTTGTACTTCATTATAAAAAATTATATGTGACTCTTTCATATTTGGTTCAAATTAATGGTTTAATTAACTTAAATTAACAAAATTCGATTTTATTTAGTAAAGCTAATATTCAATTGACTTGCCATTATTTATAATAACTGAGCTTAGCCGAAACGGCATGGAATTAACCAAAGATTGTAGGTGAGATAGGTCAATTTTTGACCATTCTTGCTCAATTGCCAATTTGAGCTGTTTTGCTGTCTCAAACTGACGACAATTTTTGAACACAGCAGAGGATAGAATACCCCAGAGATCCTCAATGGGATTGAGGTCCGGACTCATTGCTGGCCACTTTAAAACTGGAATATTTCTCTCACTGAAAAACTCGGTATTCAGCTTTGCACTGTGTATTGGCGCATTATCCTGTTGAAAGGTCAACTCATCGCCGTATAGCTGACTACCGAACTCCACCAACTCGTCATCCAATAATTCCACATACATTTCGGCATTCATTCTGGTTGATATAAAGCACATTGGACTCTTTCCTTTATAGCAAAACGCTGCCCACACCATCACCGTTCCACCACCATGAACACGCTTATAGCAGGTGCGACGATCCTGTCGCATATCTCGCCAATACTTCTTACAGCTGCCAGGTCCGTCCAAATTAAACTTCTTCTCGTCACTGAAAATAACACTACGCCATTCTTCGTCCCAGAATTGGTACCTGTGTGCAAACTCCATGCGTGCCTTAATGTGACGAGGTGAAAGCCTAGGTTTAGGTACCATAGTGGTATGTTTGAGACTCGGATTTTCATGGATTATTTGAATAATCCTACTTCTTGTTATATTTAGTCCCAATTGAGCCTTAATTTGTCCACTGCTCATTGAATCCACGGCTGCAAGACGTTGGATTTGACGTTTGCACCGGGTGTCAATAACGGTTTTCCGTCCACTGCGTGGTGTTGTGTCATATCCACTTGGATTTTTTAGGAAATTGCATATTGTATTCTTATGACGATTGAGTTTCCTTGCGATTTCTATGTTTTTAGAACCGCTTTCATGCATTCCAATGATCAATCCTTGCTCATGCTCCGAAAGGCTATTTCCACGAGGCATTTTGTACTCCCTAATACACAAAAATGTTAGCTAACGCAATTTATTGCATATACGTATACTCACGTTTCAATTTAAAACAAAATTCTTGCAGTTATACCTTTTTAAACCGATTATTGAGCAAAATCAGGGAGCGAAATGCAAATGTCACATATAATTCTTTATAACCAAAACCAATAGGCACGCTTACTTTTTTGAGCTAACGGTAAACCGAATATGAAGAGAATGAGGAAATGATAGTTGTTTATACATAACGAGAGATCACCGAAACAAACTGCATTCTCAGAAACAAAGTACCGTTACCTAAAACGCAAAGATGAGCAAAAATATTTTGTCGCATATAATTCTTTTACTGAGGTATATGCAGTTGTAATGGAGCTTCGAAAAGCTTTCGGTTATCGGCCACTTGTTCGATTACTGGTAATGTGGTTTCGAAAGTAGGCATGCCAAGTGTTAAGGAGGTGCTCGATTCCGTAATATGAATTTGCGCCGCTGGGTACAAGAGGTTGTCAGAGAGCGAGTGCGTCTACCTTGTTAAGTATACCGTGAACTACGCTTACACTGGCGATTTTTCCCCACTCACCCTCCCCTTTGCGCTTTTAGCAAAAGTACTCAGTCAGTTGTCAGTTGAATTAGGCTACGTTTACACTGGCGTTTACACTTGTTTGCATTATTCCCCCCCCAATTGAAACAACTTGTTCTCTCTCTTTTTGTAGTTAATCTTGCAAAAATATCATATGTATTTCAATATATATCTTCATATTTAATAACTATATAGATGAACGCATGGTATGAAAAAAAATAGAACAAAAATTAAAGTTAGCATACAATAAATATATATATATATACGATGTAAGTTTATACTTAAGTAGGTGGTTTGATGAAGATGAAAACTAAACCAAAAGACAAATAGTTATGCTTAAGAACCTACACACAAAAAACAAAAAAAAAAAAAAAAAGTGATTTAGACGGAATTACTAAATTACTAGCGTCTCTGGTTAAACTTAGACATTAAGTAGGGGGGGGAGGGACAGGGGCGTAGGTAAACAATGAATACTTGATCCATAACAAACGCACACACACACGCAGCAGCAGCAGAATTTACTTCGAATTTGCGGTTGTTTATTGTTTAGGCTTAGGACTAAGAATCGTATATATCTCTTTCTCTTCTCTCTATATATATTATATATATATGTCTAGGAGTGCTATGTACAGTACAAACGACTTGTGTGTGTGTGTGTGTGTGAGGATTTTGTACTTGGAATTTTTGTTCAAAGCGGCGGCATAGGCGAGTCAGCGTCGTCGTGGCTGACCGGTGGCGGCTGCAGTGGTGGTGGCTGGCTCCTGCTCCTGTGGTGGTGGCGGCGCCGGCTGCTGCATGGTTTGCGTTGCGTTGACTCCGATTGCTATAGCAGCTGATGGCCGACATGAGGCTATTGTGGGAGACAGAGTTCGGCTGGCTGCTGCTACGTAGGGACCAACGTTTGTTTAGGTGATCGGCGGCTGCAGCCAGTGCTGCTGTGTAAGCACGCGTGCCTATGGCCAAAGTGGGCACCACGGGGCTTAGTTTTTTGGGCGAAGGCGGTGGCCGGGCGGAAATGGCGCCCGAGCAGTTGGACTGCAATTGGCTGACACGACGCAGGCTGCGTCGCTGCTCGCGCTCCTCATTGCTGCGACGTAGGCGACGCGTCTGAGTGGAGGTATTGGAGTTGCTGCTGCCGCCGCCGCCGCTGCTACTACTGGAGGCGGTGGAGACGGAAACGGAGGAGGAGGCGGTAACATTGCGTGTGCGCAGCGTACGTTTGGTTAAATCTAGCTGACAAATGCTGCTCCTTAGCTGCCGCTTGCTAATGCCCGAACTGGCCAGGCTATGACTGCGTCGTGTCATCACCATGGAGGAGGCTGAACCCGTGCTGGCCACCACTTTTAATTGGCGACGGCGATTGGCTTGGGCTTGGGAGACGGAGGAGATGGAGCTGGTACTGGAACTGGGGCTGGAGGCCACCTCCGAGCCATTGGTTCGCTCGCTGTAGGCCACAATGGCGGCTGCACTGGCACTGATGAAGGATTTGCCCTTGCCAGGCTTAAAGATTTGACGGCAGTGATGATTCTCATTGGGCACATTGCGATAGCGACGCAGATGGTGGTGGCGTATGCGAGGAGATTCGGCCAAGGAGGTGGCCTGGGCCAGAGCCTCGCCCACCGAGGGTGTGGCTGCCGCCGGGGTGCAGTCCACCTGCTGCAGTTTGTGTATCTGCTCAAAGATGAAGTGCATCGCGTGGGCATCCTCTTTGCGTATATCGTTTACGGTCTCCTGTATGTGCTGGGAGAGCGAGGGCAGCGTAGAGCTGACCTCATTATCCTGCAGTGTGGGAGGCAGCCAAGTGTTGCTGCTGCTGCTGCTGCTGGTGGCCTCCATTTCGCGTTCGCGTGCCACCTGCTCCTCCTCCTCACGTTCATGCTGCAGCAGGGCATTCAATTCCAGCGAAGCTGTCCAGGGTGTTTGCTCACTCAGCTGCTGTTCGCGTCGCGTCTCCAGCTGAGTCAGAGAATAGCCCTCCTGTTGCTGATAGCGTTGCTGCTCCTGGAGAATCTCGTGCAGGCTATTCACATCCACCGCCCCACCGCCGCCTGTTCTGCCTGCTGCTGCCGCTGCAGCTGCCTCGGCTGCACGGCTACGTGCCTCCTGCTCATTGAGCAGACAATTGTAGGATTCGGCAAAACTGTAATCCAAATGCTGTTCCCCCAGAGGACTGGCCTGAGCATAAATGGCGCCACTGTCTATGCTGGTGTGGGAAAACATTTTCTCTTCCATTTCCACTTCCAGCTCCACTTCCTCCTCCTTCCAGGCTGTACTATTATTGCTGCTGCCCCTGCACCAGGGATTTGCGCCATATTTTACGATGACTGGTCAAACTCTGTTGCAGGCGCTCATATTCGTCATGCTCCGCCTCGTCCTCTTCATCCTCCTCCTCCTCCTCCTCCTCTTCATCATCATCCTCCTCTTTCTCTTCCGGCAGCTCCTCCTCATCGGCCTCCAATCCATAGTAATCAAAATTGCGATACGGCTCCGGCGGCAAATGTCGCTTGGCCAAGGCACTGTACGGCACATCATGCACAAATTCTTCCTCCTCAATGCTCAACTCCACCGGACAGCTATTCTCTGCTTCCGTTGCCTCCGTTTCCGATTCCGCCGCCTCCAGCAAAATGTCCATGTCCATGTCCATTTCACTGGACGCAGACGCCGCCGCTGCTGCTGCTGCTGCCGCCATCGCTGCCGACGTCGCTGGTGTTAGTATCACAGTTACCACAGACGTGTTGTCCGCCCGCATCTTTTTGGCTGCCCACGTTTTGAGCGCCTCATCCACCAATGCCTTGCTGGGATTCATCACATCCTGCTCGTTGAGTATTTCACCTATGAGATGCTTCTTCCGTACACTGTCCACCGCCTCTTGAGGGGTGACCACATTCCAAAGGCCATCGGTACCAAAGATGAGGCATCTGCGAAGAGAACAAGAAGAAAGATGTTAAACAAACGGTTTTTCGGTAGTTCAAAAAGTTATCGATAACACACATAACGATAATCTGGCACAGTGGTTGCCTTTGCTCAAAAAGTAAGACAAAATCATTTTGGTTTTATGGGGCTGCCATTTTAGCTATTCTGTGGCTAGACTTAGCTTTTTTTTTAGGTTTTTGTCAAAATTTTCCTTTTAATACCTAAGCGTTTTTGTGTTTGAATAATTTTAAATTTTAAAAAAAACCTAAAAAAAAGCACCTTCTTAATACCTTACACATCTTATAACTCGTCAGTGAAAAAAACAAACCAAACCGAATTTTTTTGTTTTGTGGTTTTCGGTTCAGTTTAGCTATTTCAAAAGGACGCCGGTTCGGTTTATATGCGACTATACAGCCATTCTCCCATTTCCACCTTTCTTTTTCGATTTCATAACGTGAACACTTGAATTTACAACAAATACTCTGTGGCAACTAGATGAAGACTACAAAATTTGAAAATATTTTACGAATTGAAAACGGCAACTGTAGTAGTAGTAGTAGTAGTATTTGTTTATTTAATGGCTTTGCATTGTATAGCCGTCAGCCTAAAAAAGTTTCTTTTAAATAATTATAGAAACATTTAACTTATTTAAATTAATATAAAAAACTTGGCTCATGGAAATCAAAACATTTTCAAATTTAGTTTACATTACACACACAACATCGAAACTGTTTACAAAATATTTATCACTCTACTTAACAGCATAATATAGCAAGACGATTCACTTTCTTCAGGTTACTCCACCCACCTTCCCCGCTCGTCGCGGAATAGTGGATCTTCCACCCTCCAATTGTGAATTAACATATTTCTAGAATTGACACGTTAATATCTGCTCCCTATATTTTGTTGCTTGCGCCAGGAAACGCCCAAGTGTATTCCAGTTCGTTCCATTCAAAATATTGAACAACTCCTCTGTTGTCAGCACCGATTTTCCCCATGCGTTTACTCTGATCTCGCTTAAAATTGGACATATTGCACAAAAATGAAAGATATCTTCACGTACCCTTAAGTTACATAATGTGCAATTCTCATTTGCAAAATGTGGATGGTACCCAAGCTTAAGCGTCTCAGTTCTGGCTTTTAAAAATGTTCGTTATTATGGACATGCTATAGCAATCGTTGAAATAATTGTTTTCAGAGAGATTATATTGCAGTGCTTGTAAATTTCCCGCGTATTGCTTTGCTGAGCTTGCCGCATGTACGACTCTCGCTCATTTTCATTTATTGTCCGCAATAAAATATTCTGTGAAACCAGCCATGAGTCCCAGTTGTTCAGGTCAAGCACTTCATCGTATTTACTAGCTAGCTGCAGCCATTCTTCGAAGCATTGTTTTCGTGAATCTAGTAGTGAATCTGTTTACAGATAAGTTGAGACATCTCCCTATATAGCTAAAGTGAGACTGCAACGTGTATTCAAACATAGATCCCAGCCCAGTTTCCAAGTAGATTGCTAGTTTTGAGTAAAACGGCAACTGTGATTGCCGTGATTTAAATTCGTACGATTCTATTGGACTTTATCTAGTTACCATAGAACCTTATGACACTCACATATACCCAGTCGCACTTCACTGCATGCCAGAATCACATCTCGTTTACAACTTTGTGTGCCAGAAGGCATTCTTTTCAGAACCACGTTCCGACAAATTCGACTGGGTATGCTTTAACAATTTGAATGTGAAATTCATGCCGTTTAAATGTCGAAATCGTAAAAGTAAGGTGAAAATGGGAGCATGGCTGATAGACACCGGTTTCGAACCGTACCGATTGGCACCCAGAACTGTAAACTGTAAAACGAACCTTGAACCGAAGCAAATGTACCGAAAAACTCGAATCTGAAACCCGTTTCGTACCTTAAGTTTCACTTCGGTTCCACCAAAAATTATAGATATTGTAAGATCTGACATACTGGCTAAAGATTTTGCAATATCTAACCAATATTGAGCTGCAGAGTCTCAGAATCTTCAGGAAAAGATCATTAGAGTCCTCGATCGGTTTTGATAGTCGACCGTTGGGGTCAAAATTATGCAATTAGTTACAAATCAAGCGGAATGGGAATTATTAAATGTTGCCGTTTCGAACACAGGGTCTAACTTCAATTTGTCTTCAATCGACTGTTTTGATGTCTAAAATTTTCTACCAAAAGCTCCAATTGTTTCTGGAAATCTGAATCTTCTTCCAAATCTAATCAATCGAATTCGGAAATGGTTTAAATCCAAAACCTCAAACATTTTTGCGGACCTCCGGTTAACGGGTTCAAACCAAATTTACCAGAAAAGTGCTTTTTTGCAGATTTAGCAAAGTCTTCTGCATCGCCTGCTTCAACTTAATATACCATAGCTTCTTCTTCAAAATGTTGAAAAATTATCAAATTAATAGCCCAGTTTATGAAAAGATCTTAGTTCAAAAAAATCTTAATTAGTACAACAATTGAAATCAACATCAAAACTCACCTAAAAGTTTTGGGATCAATTTTAACGACCTTAACATCGGGATCGGGACTAACAACAAATTCCTTGCAACGCGAATTGTAACTCCAGAGATCGCCCAGCGATCGGGCCACTGCCAAAAATGGTATATCATCGACAAGTGTACGTCTACGGATGGGACCACGATGCATGGGATCACGTGGACGATTCCATACAACACGAGGGACACCCGATTTGATGGCCACATTACCACCAGCACGCTGGATGCGTGTTTTTTCGGCCAACGATTCGGGTTTGTGATCAGTGGTCAATTGTTTAGAGCGCCAGTGTCGCTCGTTTTTATTCTGATAGCCGAGAACAATTCCCGAATCGCCCACATGGCCGATATAGATCTTTTCGCGTCGCATAAATGCCACAGTGGCGGTTGTGCCGGCCGTGCTTAGGTGTCCATTGGCAGTGCGTGGCCATTTTTCTGCAGAGAAAAGGGTAGAAAAAAAATTTAGTTTTAATGCATAAAATAATGATAAGTTTTAATGACAAAAGTTGGATAACTTATTTAAGGAAACGGCGAAACCGTCCAGCACCACTTCAAACGATATAAGTGTTACCCTAAATATGCGCTGGAAGAAAAGTTTGTGGCATAATTCAATTGGAAATTGGACTAAGCGGATGGACCATTTGAGAAGACTTCAACGGTCAACAATTTGCATGAAATAATCTTCAAACATAAAATTATATGGACCGTACTATCGATTCAAATAAAGATTTCATGCATTTTTCTGAATTTTAGGTGTTTCTTTTTTAAAACTTTCCTATAGCTCTTAAAAATCACCCTTTAGATGGATTTGGTTACTTTCTTTTGCAATCTTTTGCATAAAGAATCAAAATAAAACAAAAACAAAATTTTACCATTTAGGGAAAGCACCTTATTCTGCAAAATAAGTGAAAAATGTGAGTCCTTTTACTGTGTAAAAACACTTTCTTGACATACTGTAGATAGATACAAGAATTTGAAAAGGTCGGCAAGACAAAACGGTACACTCCATACCTTAAACATTGCTAAAAGATCTTTGAAATAGAATTGCAATCACAATCCAAATCCTAGTAACACAACTTAACCATTTCTTTCTTTTTCTAGGAAAGTTTTATATTCTGATTAAAACCAGTTTGTTTTTCTACTTTCAATTGGACTTAATTTAAAAAATGTTTAAGATAATTTGAATTTCACAATGTGTTTATTTCAAAAGACCTCACTTTGTCCCACTGTAAGCATAGCCGTTGAATTTGTAACGCCTTCTTTAAAGCAGTGCACCCTCGTGTGGTCCCTTTCTAACTCATGCAAAAGGGGGGGGCCAACCCCTGACCTGAGGTTGCCACTTGGCTTAGGTATGAACATACACAGCACATATGGCAAGTCTACGGAATATTCCACTCTTTATGTGGCTGCGTGTATGCGTGTGTGTGTGTGTGTGTCTACACCATAGAGATGGGCATTAGGGCGATTGTTGAGTCATCGTGATTGCAGGGGTTGCATAATTCTCACACAATTAAATACTCTGATTTGACATGGTCTTTAGGCACATCTCTATTTCGGGCACTCACCTTGCTCCCGCCACATAGCAAAGTGGGTGGCTATGTAACCCTCGCGTATGGCCCTCAAAACATCCTCATCCCGATCCGACCAGAATTGCTTCTGCTTCACAATCTCCAGCATTAAATGCTCTTTGGCAAACAGTGCGGCCTCATTGCCGCCATGTCCATCGTAGATGCCGAAGAAGGCATACTCCAGCTCGTGGGTGAGCGGCGATTCCTGATAGGCCACCGAGAACTGATCCTCCATGTACTTGCGTCCGCCTTGGCTGCATTGGCCGGTGACGCGCATGTTGACGCCCAGCGTGGAGCAGGGCGAGGAGGGCGTGTTGGCGGACGACGACGAGGTGGTGTTTGTGGAACGGGCTGGCACCGAGGCCTGTGGTTTGCGCAGACGACTGTGCAGGGCACCGCCGCCACGTGAACGGTTGGTGGTGTCCGTGACCACCGCCGCATCCGTCTCTGATCTCGCATCAACAACAGCAACATGGGACGACGACTCCAGTGCTGCAGTGTGTGAACTGTTGTTGTTGTTGTTGAGGCGAGAACAGCGTAGGCTGGTGGTGGTGGTGGTGACACTGGGTAGTGGCAGGCGGGGACGCGGGGTGACGGCTAAGCGTGGCGTGGGCGAGGAGGCATAATTAATAATATCATATTCCACTTCGGTCACATCCTCGTCCAGCTCCAGCTCCTCCTCCACCGCCGCCGTCTCCTTGAGGCGCACCACGGTCCTTTCAATGGCGGATTTGATGAGGCATCTATTGTTGTTATTGTGTGCCGTCTGCATTTTGTTTATGTTACTCTTCCTCTTCTCCTCTCCGCCTCTCTCCACCCTTGATGTTGTTGTTGTCCTCACCGTTAATCGTCTTTCACTTGCAGTGTTGTTGTAATTTCTGCTGACATTTGGCCCGAAATAAGTCCACACGCACTAGTCGTCTCTTTCTGGCCCGTTAATGGCCAAGTGCTAGAGCGAGCCAGCCAATGCTGTCTTTTGTTGTTTGCAGGGGCGTGTTGTATGTGTATATGTGAGTGTGTGTGTTCTCTATTTTTCACCGCCAAATTGTTTTCAGCTTCCTCTTCCTACGTCTTTGCCACCAAATATAAAAAAAAACTATAGAAAACTGAACTGATTTTGTTTTATTTTTGTCGTTGTTGTTGCTGTTGTTATTTCTCTTTTCTAACGTTCCAAACTATGCTCTGACCCCAAGAGTCAATGCCAGCTGCGGGCTTGCAGTTTCACCTTGGCTTAGTTGAGGTGGGGGGGCAAGCGGGACTTTGATTTGTTGTTGATGAATCTCCCAAAAAAAAAAAAAACAATAAAACTTGTTTAGCACTCTCTTTCAAATCGTTTTGTTCCCGTTGTTGTTGCAGCGTCGTTCTTTCTTTTTGACTCTGACGTTGTTGTTGCTGTTGTCGTGCATTTTTTCGTTTGGGTCGGGGGATAATTGTTTTTTTTTTTTAGATTTGTATACTGTTGGTTTTTGTTAAATATTTATTTCGTTTTTTTTTCAGTAAATTGAGCACGTAACACACACACACAACAATAAAATGCACGGCTAATTTGTTAATAACAGAAAAAAGAAAACACAAACGAGAAAATCAAATAGAAAGCAAGCGAACGAACGAACAGTGTGACCGTACACAGTGTGTTAGGGATGGTGTGAAACATCGATTTGGTGTAAAAAGAGACGAATTGGGGGCTATCGATAGTTAGTGATAGTTACGCGTCTGCTTTGTCTTCCATTAGGCTAGGCCGGCTGGCTCATCGGATCTTAGGAGTAAAGCCCATCCCAAAGCCTAGCAGACATGGGGCCTCCATGTGAAACATATTGTATACGATATGCTCCTCCTTTCACATTCTTGCGGTTGTGCGTTACTTTATTTTTTTTTGACTATCGCTGCGCCAGCGATGGGGGTTGGTCGATTTAACAGTGACCAGATACGGATATCGATAGCGTGCGCGACACAATCGATTTATTTATCAATTTTTGAATAGTCTCAATTAATAAGACCGAGTAAGGCCTATGGAAAATGTATGGCTGCCTTTGAATAGAAAATAAAACTAGTTTACAAAAATAAAAAAAATTATATGACCCATTAATAACATTGTTTTTAAGTCGGTTTAGTAGTTTTAACCTTTCGACTCATAACTTGCATGACTTCATCTTACGTTTCTAAATTGAGATATGACTTAAAATGTAAGTTCAGCAAACAACACTTAAAAATAGTTCCAGTAGAAATGGGCTCTTTTTGGCTTTAAGCTAGTGAAATTCCTTTAAACAGTCCAATAAAGCGTATTTTTATATAATACAGGATCCGTGGCCAGGGGCAACAGAAATACCCACCCCACAAATCCCACTATATATAGTAAGATGGCCACCACACGACGCCATCTATCCTGTTGCCACAGATCCTGCAGATCGGGTAGACCCATGTGATTACAAAAGGCATGAACCAAAAGCGGAGCCACCAAATGTCCAGTTCTAGCAAACAGAAATGCCGAATAGAAACCAAACAGTGTGGTATATATAAACTGAAACAGTCCTATAAGCAGTGCCGTGCTCAATTCCACGCCCAGACTCAGTCGCTCCGTTATATGATGTAAATGGGCCACACCAAAGAACAGCGGAGTTAGGAACACGGCCACCAGTGGCGAAAAACTCTGCAAAATCAAAGGCATCATGCAGGCACGGAACACAAATTCTTCGCCTAAAGGCGCAATCACATGATTTCGCACCCAAATGATGTTATTCAAACAGCCACGCCAGTAGTCCACATCTGCAAAGGGCCAAATCTTTAAACTTTAAAAGAATCTTCTTCTTGCAACCCACCAAAGTAAGACCCTATGGACTCATTCTGCATATTCACATAGATGGGTCCCAGGAACAGCAAAGCCGTTAACAGATAGGGTATCACCGCCGCCTGCCATAAACCAGGCCAGCGGAAGCCCAACAACTTGGGGAAAGCCTCACGACTCAGCAGCTCCGCGGAGGAGAAGAAGTACACAAAGGAGGGTGCCAATAGCATTACTATGAACACACTGGCAATTCGTCTCTTGACGGTCGTCGGATGATCCCGATTGTGTTTCTGGCTCCAAACGTACAGCGATCCCACATAGAGCACGGCCAGGGCAAAGCAACAGCTGACGGAGGTGACTATGGGTATGTGCGGCAGTGATTCCAGTTCCATGTTTGGTTTGGGGGTAACAACTAATCATATTTCTTTTTGTTTTCCCCAAATTTCCACAGAAACAGCTGACTAAAAAGTGACATAGCGAAGATAACAGTGCTGTTAACAGCAGCCGCTGACCGGCTTTGCTACTGGAACACGAGTGTTAACAGCGTACGAGGGTGGAATCGAGTAAGAATTAAAATAATTAGAGATGCCAAAACGCAATCTAAAGTAAATTCTAAGAAACTTTTCAAAAAAAGGGTCAAAGAGGAACGAGAAAGAAACCAAAAAGGTTTAAATATAAACTTTTTTGAAACTTGCATCCATGACAAGTTTTGTGTGCCTGGCCTGGGTTTGAATAATCCCTGAATAATCAACAAATTCTAATATGTATAATTCTTTTTTCGACTCAATTCATAATAATGGGGAAAAGGACACATCCACCGGACTCTTTAATTATTTTAAGCATCCGACCTATAAAATACCGCTTTGCTCATAAATCAGCTCGGAATGGTATTTTTTCCAAACTTTCGCAGGTAAGGGAGTCTGAGAACATTTCAAAAACTCATTTATCTTCTTGGAGCGTCCCTAATTTCACTCCATTTCAACTCAGTCAAGCCCATTTCTAGCGCAAGCGATACAAATTTTCATCACTTTGATAACTGACCTCATCAACTTTTTCTTACCCAATCCAAAATACTTATTATCTTAATCAGTTGACGGAACGACCTTGTTTGCGCACAGATTTGATTTCGTGAGCAGCTGACAGTGTGACCAAACTGCTGATTAACCATTGGCGCGATATCAAACAAAGGCGCGAAAGCAGAACTAGCTTAAAAAGTGTGAAAACTATTCTTCTAAGCTTCTTTAATAATAGTTTCTTGACAGATTATGTAGTTCATGTATGTACACTAAGGCGGGTCAATTTTTATTCGCAAAAACATATGACATAATTCTAGACAATAGTAGCCATAAGAGAGAGTATAGGGACTTAAAAAACATCAACTACTCTGATCTCAAGATAGATATCCTACTGTGTGGCTGGACATTGATTTATCAATCGCCAACAGCAGACGTCCAGCTTGAGATTTTGCACAGCTAGATCAGATGATTTCATTTTAGTGTGACCATTTTCAATCGCAGCTGTGAATCAAAAGTTATCAGACCCTAGTTCTGAGAGAGCTCACGTTCTCCTCCCTAACTACATTGGCCTTAGTAAATATCATCGTTTTTCTGAAAGCAGCTGAATTTTGCAAGATTAATTACTAAATATTTTATAATAAAATTATTTAATTTAATTTTTAAATTTCCCTCTCTGGCACTGCAACCATGTGTATTGTTGTGGCCGCTAGTGATGTGCTAGCTTCAGCTACCTGGTATACGGCAACGAGTCACTTCTATATAATTCCAGAATTTTCTATGACAATTTGTAATTTAAACTCATCTTTCCACAACTTTAACTTAAACGCTTAAAAATTAAGCCTCCAATTGATTTACTTCAACCCTCTACCTTAATCAAGCAACACAAATCTTAAGCATTTACCAAGATTCGTTACACTCAAGTTACATCTCTAATGCCAGAAGCGGCCTGCCAGATGCCGCCTGCCAGACGCGTCCTCAGTTTAGCCAATCAGATTCCAGCTACCCACTGGCATGTCGAGCTCTGTGCTGTGTGAAGCAAATTCGATCGAATCAGTTTTAAACAGACAAGCAAACAGCTAAGATTAGCGAGACGTGTATTTTAAACAGTCAACAACAAGACGACCACGACGAGTGCGCTTAGCGGTAAACACAACTCCCACAGTCACACACACACAGATCCAATTTTTTTTTTGCGGCAAAAAGAAAAAAATCAAGAAGTTTGGTGTAATTTATATGCAATTTTTTTTAATGTTGAGTGCTAACGCGGCGTGCAAAATTCGCTAAAAAGGAGTTCACACACACACACACACACGCGCGCTCACACATTGAGAAAGAGACACGACACCTACACACTCACTGAGAAACACACGCAGCACACCGTTTTTAGGGAACATTTTGGGAATTTGTCAGTTTTTCTTTTTAATACTAAATTTGTTTTCGGTGACAGCTGTTGATTTGGCGGCAGAAACTAAAGTAAAAAATCCAAAACAGCTCCCGTGCCGCAATTAAAAACCAGGTAAGTGCCTACACATGTAAATATGTATTAAGTGTGTGAAAGTTCTAAAGTGAAGTTGTGCAACGGTCAGAATGGCATGCAAATGCAAATAAAAGTGTATATGTGCTTGCATGTGTGTGTCTGTATGTATGTATGCATGTGAAATTCCCATAGAGCGGCAAGCAGCAGCAGCCGCAGTCGGCGGCTTTCAGCTCTAGCGGCTTAACTGCCGCGGGGCCCACGCAAAAATGATTTAATAATAGGTAGGTTTTTTTTTGTTCTTTGCTTTTTGGGAATCCAGTTTACCCCGCACTATAGTTGACGTCATGCCTAAAAATTAAGAATTTAAACTATCTTTTCATTAAGATAATTTATTCTTGGTTTCCGTTTCGGGCCAAGAAATCTAAGCTCAGCTGGCTTAAGTCTAGCACACTATTGCCTACTTTTGAGGGGGGGAAAAAGCCTGTCCTGCGCGTCACTCTTAAGCTAAGTTCACACAGGCAAATAATAAGCCTAAATAGTGCGCTTTTTAGCAGGGCTGCAAACCGGTTTTGAACCGAACCAGTTCGAACCCGGAATTCTGACTTTTATTTTGCTGTGAACCGAAGCTTAAATCGAACCTCTTTAAAAATAAAAGCTGAACCTGAACCCGTTCCGAACCTAAAAGATCGGTTCGGTTTAACAACTTCTTCTGTTATCTGAAATGTTTTGGGCGACTGACTCTTATAAACGACAGGAATGCTCAATAAAACATCTAGAACAAGGAAGAAAGTCGGTCAAGCCCGACTATATTATACTCTGTACCAGTTGGGGTCGCCGCTTGCATTTGCTCCCGATTATATTATATAAAATCGGTATCCAGGGAACACCACGAGGAGGCCATTGCAATAGCAATGGGGTCGATATATGAATAAAGACCTACGAGTCGACTTGAGTTGCTTAAATACTTATCATTTAAGGTGCTGTTGCATACTTTTGCACAAACTTATTATACTCACTGTACCTTTGGTACAGAGTATAATTAGGAGAGAGAGGGAGAGAGAGAGAAAAGACCTTTGCATTTGCCAGAGCTAGAGATGGGCGTACATCGAAAACTACGCGGGACTCTGGAGTGACCAGAATGACTTAACATCATTGTGATTGCTTGATATTATGTTAGAATTAAAGAACTAGACTATTTTTATTTAAACAATCCTCGTCTTAGAAGTCAGATGGGTATCGGGCGATATATTTGTCCCGCGACCATCTCTAATTTCTCTCTCTCAATATTGTGTATGTGGGAAAGGGAAGGGGGAAAATGAGAGCGTCTCAGTTAGCTGCAAGAATCCAATTGGATCTAATGAGCTGGCCATAGCTGTTAGGTTTTGTATAGGATTTCGTTGTTGGAATTACTCCAGACAATATATTTGCAGGTTTAATTCATTTAAAAGGTGGAATTTTTGGCGGGGCGGGGTCATCACACTTACAACGATCCAATATGAATCGTTAAATAAAAATTTGTCCTAAAATATTGTTGGCTATCACTTTGCTGTGTAGTCGTTCCTCATATATACATACATCTACATACATATGTATGTGTTTTGCTGCTGCAGGAGCAGCCCAGATATATTTAATTTTCGTTTGCTCATATCTTTACTACCGTTCATCCGATCTTTACCATTCCTTTGGCGGATCGATAAATAATCCTGATTACTAAATATGTCCAGAAGGAACGAACCTTCTATCTATAAAACTGTGGGAGATATAACGTTTTTTCCAATTTGCGGGGGCCGTGAAAATAAACTTGATCTGCCTGCAAGTATAAGAAGCATAAGTCCCATACATGTCAAACCTCTATTTCTTACCATCTCTGAGATCTGTGCGTTCATACGGACAGACAGACGGACATGGCTATATCGACTCGGCTGTTGATGCTGATCAAGAATATATATACTTTATGGGGTCGGAGATGCTTCCTTCTGGCTGTTACATACTTTTGCACAAACTTATACTGTATGTACCTTTGGTACAGAGTATAAAAAGTGTAAATCCGCAGAGAAGCGCCCACAATCCTGCATTAATGTAACACAATTATCTGCAGCTATCAAGCCCAGTAAGTCAAACGGAAATGTTGAACGGTTAACCGGAAATTAGTTTGAAATCGTTACAAATGAAGAAGAAGAAGAAGAAAAAAAGGGAATAAAAGCACAGACAGACACAGCTGATGAAGTCAATTAGAAATGCATTCATTGTTGAACGAACACACGGAGACAGCTTGTTGCCTCAAACACACTCTCTCACATACACACACACACACACACACGCACGCAAGAAGGGAAAATCGAAGCGCGCTACAAAATGAAATTATAAATGACAGGCGACAGAGGCACCTACAAGTATGCAATGCATTTTACTAACAGTCCAAGCTTTTAGTTTTAGACACGGGCAAGTTAATTGAATTTCTCGCAGTGTGTGTGAGAGAGTGTGTGTGTTCCCGTTGCTTTCATTACGGGCCATGGCACATTTGTGCAATTCTCGATGCCCGCCGTTTGCCAAAAGTTTGCGAGTTTTTGATGGGCTTTTTCACTCCTACCTTTAGGCAATTTCTCTCGCTCTCTTGCATTGCTCGACACAAAATGAGATACGAATGTGCAGGGGCGAGGAGATGGGTGGTGGTTTGGCGGTTGGCTGCTGCTGCTGCTGCTGTTGCTAATAAGCCACAACTGTTAATTACAACGGGACACAAAATGCCTTCAGCATGCGGCGAGAGCAAAAGGAAGGAATGGGAGGGGTAACGGTTTGGTTCACACACTGCGAAGATATTAAAATCGAAATGAAGTCGATCGAATGAGTCAACATTTTTGCATTGGGCTGACCAAAGTGCTGGATTTTTCAGTGGATTTGGCTTCTCTCTTGAAAAGTCGCAAGTTCGGCTAGCGTCTGTGTGAAAATCAGGTCTGATTTACAGTTACTTTAACTAACGGAGTTATAATGCACAGTGGGCCTTACATGTTATTACCACATGTCCAATTATTTCTCTTGCCTTTGCTTCGATTAAAAATCGTTTTCTGAAGCTTCTCTGAATCACTTTGGTAAGAGAGAACAGACGTATGTGCCTTAGTAGAGAGTCGCATCTTGTTTAAGAGAGAGCTTGCATTTGTAACAGTGGGATAAAAACAAACATACTTCACTTTTTAGCTTACAGTGGTACAAAAACAGTTACGCAATTCACTGACAATTAAAAACTGTTTCGAATTGATGAAATTAACCAATTTAGACGTAATAAGACCAAATTCCTAGCTCAAAATGGCTTCAAAAAGTGTTAAAGGTCTGCAAATCTTTCAAAATCCAAAGCCTAATGAATGCTACCCAAGTCACAATTATCTTAAAAAGCAAGCATTTCGAAGGAAGTCCATCGGTAAGCTCCAATTTTGGCATACTTTTTTCAGCATTTCGGCCGTTATCTTATTGATGGCAACTGTTTTGTTGTCTTCCAGAGCTGCAATTGTGGCTGACATAGTACCTTGCGGTGATTATAGCCTTTTTTTTTTGCGAAAAATGGAAAAATTGGGCTTGGTTTGACCTGTGGTTTCAACAAGACGGTGAGCAAGTAGTAATCCCACGTTTTGGACCAGTCCCTTGACCGCCAAGATCATGTGATCTGACCCCACTAGACTGTTATACACCATAATGTGAACGTAAATTGCGGAACTCATTTCTCACAGAGACCACTTTTTATACCCTTGCAGACGCATTAAGGGAGGCGTCTTCTTGATCAGCATGACGAGCTGAGTTGATTTAGCCCTGTCACTCTTTTTCTATGCTATCTCCCCTCCGTCAGTTTTAAAGCTATCTTCACCAAACTTTGCACGAAGTCTTTTGGTACAAATACGCTGCACTGATGTCGGAACCGGCCGGATCCGATGACTATAGCATATAGCTGTCGGTCGAAAAACTAGTTTTAGTGAGAAAAACTTTATTGTTTTTAATGGAAACGCCACCAAACTTCGTATTTCTTAGTTTACTATGCTTTTTTATGATTCCACCAAATTTCGTCGAAATTTGACATCTATATAGTATAGCTGTCATAGAAAAGTAGAGTCTGAAAAGTAGTCTTAGTTAGAAAAACTTTTTTGTTTTCAATGAAAACGTCCTTAAAATTGTCATTTATTTATTTGGTATGCTTTCACACAATTCTACAAAGTTTTGTCAAAATCGGATGACTATAGCATATACGAATGATCGGTCGAAAAAGAAGTTCTAATGAGCACTTTTTTGTTTTAAATGGAATCGACTCCAAATTACGTACAAGTTAGTTTGTTATGCTTTTTCATGATTCCACTAAGTTTTTATAAGCCTATATATTAAGCTCCCATAGAAAAGTAAGGTCCGAAAAGTGATCTTATTTAGAAAGACAAACTGCAAGTTAACTTTCCTCTATTTTTATAATCAAATACAATGATTTGCAAGCGCTATTCGTTTGTTAGTCTATTCATGGTGAAATGGCAAACCTTACTGAGCATTTTTGAATCACCCAAACTTAGTTTACTCATGAAAAAGCAGACAAATCTAATGAATACAAAATTTGAAGAGGTTACCATTGAAAATATACAACATTATCGCCCTAGAGCTAGTTTTCCGACCCGCCTCTTCTATATTCTTCAACTATATAGTTGTCCGAATTGATCCAACTTGAGGGAATCAACAAAAAGCATAGAAACCAGAGCTCGCAAGAAGTGGTCCCTTTTTGCAGAAAGTCCCAAAAAGAACTGTTGCTCGCAGACACAATTGAAAACGGGATCAAAAAGACACTTTAAACCTGTTTTTACTCAGCGTGCTCTTTGGTCAATCAGTGAGAGCTTTTTGTCGCTCTCTTTATGTACGCGCTCACTCGAGACACTTGAAATCGGTGAGAGTGTCTTTTGTGCATGTATGTGTGTTGCGCGTTCGCTTTAGTTGTGTTATTTCAGAACGCAAAGATTAACGTCCCAGCAAGTGACCATTTCTCTCTCTCTCTCACTCTTTCACGCTTTGCCCGTGATGAAATAAAGCAACAACAAAGCACTAACAAAACATCAACAAAAAAGACACTTTGTGCGTTAAAGCCAATCGTTTTGCTCAGTTGCCGAGGTTCAGTTGAGGAGCGCCGAGCAAAAAAATATCCCATTCAAACTGTTGTCGCAAGAGCGCTTCGTGTGTTCTCTCACCGATCAGCATAAAACAGAAAACACGAGAGACACAAACTTTAAGTGTTCTGTTCAGAGAGTGAGCGAGTCTGTCTAATGTTTCCCTAGTTTGTAGAAGTTTCAGTTGAAAATATAAAAGTTTTTCTTAGTAAAACTAAGCTATATGCCATAGTCAACCGGTCTGGCTGGTTCTGACAAATGTACAGAACGTATTTGGATATACTTATAAAGCGTTTGTACAAAGTCGGGCCAAGATATGTAGCTTTAAAATTGAGGGAGCAGTTGGGGACATGACAAAACTCAGCTCGTCAGGCTGATTAGAGGAATATAGGTATATACTTTATATAGGCCACATCGGGTGCTATTATGTTTTATGCGTCAGAGGTATGGGGAAAGAGTTGAAAAACTAAGTCGCATGTTTTTGAAAAAAACATTTAAACTCCCGCAGAACACTCCCAATTACGCTCTGCACTTAGAAACCGGCCTACCCACTCTTCATCACTCTACACTCAGCAGGCAATTTAAATATATGGTAAAACTAATGCAGCTCCCAGATCAAAGACTTCCAAAGATTATGGCAAAGCACCTCCTTGCGGAGAAGTCACAATGCTTTGCAGTATGGCAATCGCTTTTTGTTGAATACGGAGAGGGAAACAACATCGACGAAATCGAAAACTGGCGAATATCACATGAGACAGTATTGTCCAATATGGATGCAGAACATAGAGTCCGATGCGAGAATATGGCCCGGAGCAGTGATGTTAGGCTCATATACAAAAACTTGGACTACAATCTGGGTGAAAATAATTATTTCAGTGACAACTTCGAGACCAACACAATAAGCATCATATTTAAGGCTAGATGCGAGATGCTGCAACTGGGCTATAAGCCCCACATTAGTGATGATCCCTGTACCCTCTGCAATTTAGGCGAACGAGAAGACGTGCTGCACTTTATTGCTGTATGCCCGATACTAAAAGAGTTGAGGTTCCGCTTCTTCGGTACATACACCCTGACAGCTGAATCAGCTGTCAATCTGCTGAATGGCCCAAACTGGTCGCTGCTTGGTTCTTACATAAGCGAAATTTTTAAGTACAGGCGTTAAATAATAACAAGATTTTTAATTTTAAACTGAAGCTATTATAAATAAAACATTAAAAATGTATACATGTAAAACACCCACAAGAATGGCTAACGGCATTGCCAAGCCAAATAATTTTGAAATAAATACTACTACTACTTTATATAGTCGGAGATTCTTTCTTTTGCAATGGTATAAAAACCTGATTGCAAGAGCAAAGAGAATAGCTTTCTTGTCTGAGGAAGTAAAGTCAAATAAAAGAATATGTTTCTCTTGCTCTAAGAATAAAGCTCGTTGAATTTATTCGTGATCGTCAGAGCAATTGAGAGAGAGAGAGAGGGAGAGACGACCATTGTTAAGTTTGTACTTTGAAATTGACAATGTATTTAAATTAGCAAAGATCATGCCTGGCCCCCAGGGGACGAACAAAGTTCGCAATTTACACAGACTCGAGGCGAGAGCAAACAGGGCAGACTAGCAGCGGTTAGTTAGGGCAGTAGAGCTGCAAAATTATTGATAGTACTTTCGAGGTATCGAATATTTGGTTTCGTGTCACACTATCGATTGTAATTTTTTCAAAAATGAAGTTTCTATCTTTATTTTCTGTTTTTCATTCATTTAATTGAAATAAGAGAAACCAATACTATTGATAGTATCAAATTTTTGTCAAAAAACTATCGAAAATATCTTATGGCGTCACTATCGATAGCGCTATAGAGGGCAGGTCAGAGCTAGTTTGCTTCAAGGTATACTTAGCAAGGTAATCGCACTCCCTCTCTTTGCTTACTTCTTAAATGTGAGTCTGTAAAGAACAGTTGTGAGCGACGCATCTTCGTTGACACAAGCGCTCTCTCGCTCTCTTATATGAGAAGCTGAAGAGAGCGAGTGCGGCTACCTTGTTAAGTATACCTTGCACTCGAGTGCAATATCATTTGCGAGCATTCGATCGATGGATTCACACCGAAAGCTTGCCGAGACAGAGAGACAGTCATATTTTTCCTTTCCTCTCCATTTGGCCGGCCGGCCCTGTTCTAAACTAAGCACTTGCCATCTTCAAGCTCTTCAAACGGCATACTCCTGCACTTTTGGGACTTTCAACAGTATCACACACAACAATCCCTCTCCTTTTCCCCAATATCTAACTTTTTGGGGTTGCATTTTGAAAATGATGTTTGTACATAAAATATTTGGATATCTCTGGTGGATTACAGGGCAATCCCCAGTCAAAACAAAGCTGTGTATTAAATTGAGTCCCTGTTTCACCGCAGGCAAAAGAGTGTAGTTGCAGTTACTGCACACACACACACACACACAGATACACAGCCACATTTCTCTCTCTCTCTAAAGCAATTTGCAACTGCATTTAGCCCGCGCGCATAAAAGTATGCTACAAAAACAGCAACGAAAGGTCCATTTTGGGTGAGCCTTGAATTTGAATTAGCAGCAGCAGAAACTGCTTTGTCCTTGGTTATGGTTATGGCCAACACAGCCAGAGTGAGAGAGCGAGAGAGAGAGAGAGCATCAGCATCAACATCATCGTGTGCTCAAGGCCATGCACAATTCACTCCTTACACTTTGCATATTGTTGGCTGGCTAATTGTTTGCGTGTGCGAGTGTCTCATTAATATGTTGTTGTCCATGGCTGATATTTGATTTGCAATGTTGTTTTCCGCTGTTCCATAATTAAATTGTGTGTGTTGGTTGGTTGGTCGAATGAATGGATGGATGATGTGGCATGTAGGATGTAGGGGCAGCCGCCTGCCCAAAAAAGTATGCAATGTTTTCCCATTTGGCGCAGGCGCATGTCATTTGCGTGTGTGTGTGTGTGTACGTACGTATGTGTGTGCGTGTGGGAGGATGCATGTAACTTTATTAAGTTGCCTCTTTTAATTATGTGCTACACAATTTTAATAATTGTTTTTCCTTGCAGTGCTCATTTCTTTTCTCTTCTCCTTTCCCCCCACATATTTTGCAGTTCTTCACACAGAGTCCTCCCGGTAATCAATCAATCAACGTTCTCGTCTAAACCAAAACCAAAACAACAACAGCTACAATGTCTGATCGCAAGGCTGTCATTAAGAATGCTGATATGAGCGAGGAGATGCAGCAGGATGCTGTTGATTGTGCGACACAAGCCCTGGAGAAGTACAATATTGAAAAGGTGAGTCTGCTGAAAAGTCTAGAAAAAGATGCGAAACCCATTTATTAACAATTTAAGTTGATTCTACGCGTTTGGGCGGAAGGTGGACTGCTACTTTGTCGAAACTTTCGCTTCTTCAACTTGGAGAAGCTTAGGCTTGGTTAAGTTGCAATGGTTGAAATGGGAGTATCCCAATGAAGGCCCTGTTGTGTTACCATATAATCCTTTCTACCGGGTGGTCGCAGAGGGAGGGTCGTCCCCGTTAAACCATTGGGATAGTAGCACAAATTTGAGCAAAGAGTTAACATCCGTTTTAAAGATGTCTGACAGATCGTTTAGCAAAGGACGACCCAAAACTGCAAGTCGCCTTCTGCTGATAGCTGGACAGTGAGAGAGCAGGGAACTGTTCTCTCTTTCTTGACGGAGTAACGCCCTAGTTTTTATACCCGTTACTCGTTATCGATACCTCTTCGATACTTGCATGACAATTATAGATAAATTTTCGGTACTTGCTTGATTATGGGTATGGGTATCGATATCTAACTGATAATTTTGCCAAGCTGTCGATACTTTTGCAAGTATCGATACCTCTTCGATACTTGCATGACAATTATTGATACCTCTTTGATATTTTCTTGATTATTGGTAAGACACTTTATTGATCCTTTTGATACAGTCTCGATAGTTTTACAATTATTGATACTTTTTCGATACCTATCGCTTAAGATTGGTAAAGAAGGTTCGAAAAGTGAAAGCGAAGCATAGAAAGTGTCGAGGTTCACTGAAATGCTATCAAAACAGTATCGAAAAATCATAGAAAAGGTATCGAAAAGTATCGAAATGTTCTTAAACAGCAACTAAAACCATCCAACAGCGTCAAAGAACCGGAAAAATTATATATAGAGTTTACTTTTGCTAAAACGCTATCAAAACAGTATCAAAAATCATAGAAGAGGTATCGAAAAGTATCGAAATAGTTCCAAACAACATCTAAAAGTATTAAACAGTTGCGAAGAACTTGGCAACTCATAAAAAGTGTCGAGCTTTGCTAAAATGCAATCGAAAAAGCATAACAAAGGTATCGAAAAGTATCGAAATGTTTTCTAACAACAAATGAGACCATCCAACAGTGTCAAAGAGCTAGGCGGAGCAACGAAAGGGTCGAAGTTCACTAAAATACTACCAAACAGTATCGAAAAAAGGTAAAGGTAATCGAAAAAAAACTTTTGTAAAACTCCTAACAGAACAAAAAAAAAGTGAAAAAAGAAAAAAAAAAAGAATAGATAAGATAGAGTTGTGGTAAACCAAAACGAAAAAAATAAGGAAAAACAAACAAAGAAAAGATAAAAAAAAGTATTGGTTTTAATACACAAACAAAAAAAAAAAGGATTCCCGGTAAGATAAAAAAATAGAAAATAAACAGGGTTGCACATACCGGACTGACCGCACCATAAAAATTTAAAAAAAAATTAAAGTCCGTTAAAGAAAAACCGGGTTTGAAGGGTCAGTCAAAGCAATTTTTTACAACAGAAAAAAATACGCCACGCGAGCGCTCTTAAAAAATTTAAATTTACATTCAACAAAAAAAAGCAATTGGAAAAACTCAACGTGCTTTAAAAAATTAAAAAATGTGAAAAGTACCCTCTACGAACACCATTTAAGCGTTTATACGAAAAATTTTCGATGGTGAGGTCTTCTAATCCGAAGAGGCCAACAAAAGTCGACCAAGGCGATCGGCCGAGAATATCGCTGCCGTACGAGGCGCAGTGTTGAGAGGTCCCCAACAGAACCCAAAAACGCCGCTCCAGCAGTGCTGGGCATGGCTCGGTCCACTTTACAAACGGATTATTCGCGTTGATTTGCATTTGTTCCCGTACAAAATTCAATTGACGCAAAGATTGTTGCCTGCGGACAAGCCTCGTCGATTGAATGGGCCCAAAGAGCTCATCGAAATGGCCGAAGATGACGAGCAATTTTGGAACAAAATTATCATGTCCGATGAAGCCCATTTCACCTTGAATGGGACCGTAAATAAGCAAAATTGCCGTATTTACGCCACTGAAAATCCTCAGGAGATTCAAGAAGTGCCTCTGCATGACGAAAAAGTCACAGTTTGGTGCGGCGTTAGCGTGCGAAACGGTCATTGGGCCGTTTTTCTTCCAAATGAAAATGGGCATGCTGTTACCATCAACCAGGGAGCGTTATCGCGACATGATGACCAATTTTGTGATGCAATTATTGTCGAAAGTACGAGGCAGTTCTGTCAAGACGTGCGCTCACCGCACACAAGTCGTCATAACAATCGATTTTCTGAAGAAATTGTTTCCGGGCCGTTTGATATCGAAAAAGTGGTGATTTGACCGCCACCGCGTTCGCCAGATTTGACGCCGCCTGACTTCTTCTTGTGGGGATATTTGAAGTCAAAGGTTTACGTTAACGAACCAGACCGTAGAAGAGCTCAAGGACAACATTCGTGAAGAAATAGCCGCTAGTCCGACCGAAATGTTGGCGAAATCGATGGAAAATGCTGCAAAAGGGCACAATACGCCATCAACGCCAGAGGCGCCATTTGAGAGCTAGCATATCCAAAAATTGATGTAAACAACTTGGAACAAATTGGTGAAGAAGGTTCGAAAAGTGAAATGAAAGTGGATTGCCGTCAATTAAATCGACTATGAAAAACTATCATGAGAAGTAATAACAAATGCTTTTTCAAAAACTTAAAGAAGTTTGCTTCTCCGTGTAAATACACTCTTACAAGCCTGCAATGCTTCAAAAAGTATGCAACGAAACATGGAAGCTTTTTTTTAAACGAATTTGCTCTAAAAATTCCCAACTGGTTAAAGCAGTGATGGTAGATATCTGACCTAAGGTAATTCCATCTTGGCCTTGGGATATTTGATGTCTCTGTCATTTCAAGAATGAACTAAACTTAAAGTTTTCCACTGGAAACAATTTCGCTTAAGGGGAAATGTTCTTAATGTTATCAAGAATATCTGGTTACTGCCACAATTCGTAGTATAATCCATGTAAAGGTCAAGACAAAGAAATGCAATTATGAAATTCCAGAAAAAAAAACTGTAAAACAATGCAACTACACAAAAGATGCAAAGTGGGAGCAGCAGCAGCAGCAGCAGCAGCTTCACAGGAAGCAAGGTTATTAAATGCCAGGGCCAGATTCTCTTTAGCCGCAGGATAAGGAAATTTGCAGCTCACCCACACAGCGCACAGCACACAACACACTTTCTCTCGCCCACACAACAAGTTGATGTGCGAATTAAAAGGAAAGTAAATTTAGTAAACAACTTTTGATCTATCTTATTACTTACTTACTTATACCCTTTCGCCCAATGCAAAAGTAGAGACAAAAAGACAAGTCGAAGGCGTTCCGCATAAAAGCAAATCAAGATAATTGGCAGTGCCCCTCGCCTTGTCAAGTGTAGCATAAAAGCTTTTATAATCCCTCCTCCTCCTCTCCGGATGTTGTTGTTGTTGTTGTGGGTTGCATGGCAACCCATAACCTGTTGTGCATATTCTATACCGATTTTGGTCTTAATGATTGACATGGTTGATCAACACAAAAAGTGTAGAAAAATAAGGTATATAGACGACTCCACATATTGATTAAACATTTTGGCCACGCAAAAACCCAACCGAATTCAATAAAATATACATTTATTTTAGAGGGGAAAACCAGGCAAATAAGCCGCTGAAAAAAAAACTAATTAAATTTATTTTTAAAACCAAACTTAAACGCACAAAATGGGGGGGGGGATGCCAAAAATTCATTTTGCTTGGCCTCCTGTTGGCTTAGTTGAGGCTTTGCCTTTTAAATCGCTGCCGCAGCGAAGGCGCACACACACACACACACACACACTTAAGGCCTATAGATACAATTTAAGCTGGTCGAAAGGTTGCGCGCCCCTAAAAATATACAGCACATAATTTTTTGTGTGTGTATCCAAGTGCGCTCCCCCCTTAACCCTTGTGTGTGATTCAGAGCAGGGGAGAGGAGAGTATTAGTTGCGTATCTCCTGGATACCAAAATTTTTGTTTTGTTTTATTGTTGGCTAGACTTGGATTGGAATTGTGAACTCCTCTCATACTCGGCTTTTTGATTTGAATGTGTTAAGGCTTCCCCTCTTCTCCACCGCCTTCCTTTTGTGTCAAAGTCTTTTGGGTTATTTATTGATTTGTGTCTATTTGAGAAATGACCGAAAAATGGAACCCTAACCCACGACTAAGGAAATGTGCGGGCGGTGTAGTAAGTAGTTTGGGATCAAAGCCTAAATCCATCAATCTCAGTAAGCTCTCTGCGCTCAGTTGTTAAATCTCTGAGTAGGCAGGAGCTTTCAGCTAAAGCATAAGCCTCTTTAAATTGATCTTCTACTGTACCTTTCTGCGCTCCCGCATTCTCTCTCTCTCTCTCTCTACTTTTCAGACAATTGTGTAGCAACCAGCGTGTGCGATGGTGCAACTGGTTGAGACGGCATTCCAAAGAGAAAAGTCACTGCCCTCTCTTTCTCTTATCTTTCTTTTGCTCAATTTTTTGAAATTTCCTTTTAGCTCTCATCTAATTATAAACCACCCGCTGGCTCATCTAAGGGTTAATGTTAATATTCAATTAGATTTCCAGTTGGCAGGGGAAATTTACTAACAATTTTACACAATTCAATTTTTGTGCAGAAACAACAAAAAAAAATCCATATTTAATTACCTAAACCCACACACACACACGCACACTCACTTACACACACAGATAAAAAACAAACAGCAACAATAATGCCGCACTTATTATTATGCAATAAGGCAGAGGCAGAGGAGAAGAAGAAGAGGCAATCAATCGCGCGTTTGTGTGTGTGTGTGTGTATATTTTATTTATAGCAACAAGAGGCAGGCAGTCTCCCTTCAGCTGGATGGGCGGGACAGTATAGGTGTGTCCCCCCCCCCCCCCCCCACACACACACAGTGACAACACATTGTGTGTCAGTGGGAAAACACAAAAACTGTGGCATACTTTCAGGCAGCGGCGTGATATACGCATTTTGCTTTTACTGCTCAATTAGCAAACGCCGCAACGCCTCGCTCGCTCGCGCTCTCTCTTTCTCTCTCCCTCTCTGGCACCACCCCACTCCTCACCACCGCCTGCAGACATCACTTCCGCTGTGATTTCAAGTTTACTCTGTGCTTGTGCTGTGCTTTCAAGGGCTCTGGCACTGCCTGTGTCTCTTGCCATTGGCATTGACAGAAGCCTCCCGCAGGCTCCCTTGTTCTTTTTTTCCCATTGACCAAGGCAACTTTTTGTGTTATGTTTTGTTCTTTGTGCTAACCAATGATTTGTTGTGCTTATTGATTATTCAATTTCTTTGACTTTGTTGTTGGATTTTGTTGACATTGTTGCTGATTTTGTTGTTGTTTATTTTTTACTTGAGTACTTTTTTTTTTTTTTTTTTTGTCGCTGACCCAGGCTGACCAACTGTTGATGTGATGTTCAAGTTCAGCGCTTAGCAAGGGCAAAACCTTGTTAATGGGAATGTGTAGGCGGCTAAACGAAAGATCGTTCCAAATGGAATTTGAGTGGTTTAATTCTTGGTATTCAGAATTGCGCTTCTTGTCTGTGATTGAGTTAGAACAGTTTGGCAGGCAGAGCTTCCGTTACTTTTTCTCTCTCCCTCATTATAGTGCTTATGCTCTCTGCTCATTGCAGCTTTTATAAGCTACATTTGCACAAGATCCCGTTTCTTCCTGGCTCTCTCTTTGATGCTCTCTGCTTTTGTATTGTGAGAACAGATGATTTCAGCCAAATCTCCGCCTCACCCTAGCCTTGTAAATGCTATTGGACTTGTCCTCAATTGGCCATGACTGACTGTACATTTTATAATGGCCTTCCTTCCTTCCTTACCCACCCACCCCCATCCGCTTTGTCTCGAGTTGAAGCAAACTAAAAGTTTCTTTTGACATTCTTTCGGGTCGCCTTCTTGGTTTGGTAAGAGAATGCGTGCCAAGTCATAAACTTAACCCGGTAACCTCAAAATAAAAACCCGAAATGCTATAAAGGGGGGAATCTAAAACAAAACACAACCAAAAAGCTGTTTTAGTTGAGTGCCCGGGCGACATCGTCCACGTATACGTTAAGCCCAAAGTCCTTTGGCGATCTTACTCCTGCGTGTGTGTGTGTGTGTGTGTGTCTCAATGTCGTGTCAGACGACAATATAAAGTTGATTGTTTTATAGTCAATTTGGTTTGGGGGCACAAACAGAGCCACCCCATGAAATGCTATGGATTTTGTTTTGGCAACGCCAAAAAAAAAAAAAATGGAACATTTTGACACAGAAGTGAGCCACCGCTTGCTGCTGCTGCCGCTGCTGCAGGGGAATGCCCAACCCAACTGGGTTGAAGCGTACAAACCAACATATGTTTCATACTTCACTCCAACTAAATCATTTATAAACCAAAATGTGGCAGACATTTTGCAGCGAAAATATTGTACCACTTGGTACCAAGCAACTTTTAGATAAATCGTACATAAATCATCAAGTTGCCAAATATTCCGAGTAAAATTGTGCAACTTTTCAATGATAGTGGCCAATCGCAGCTGGTCACACTTAAAGTAGTCGAAAAGCTATAAATAGAGAGAGAGGAAGAACAACTAATCAAAGAGAGAGAGCAGCTCGCTGGTTCATTGAAAATAACAGTTTTACAGGGTGTGTCATATTGAATATTAAGTAAAGTGAGTTCCACTCAGACACGAAACAGTGCTTAAAGCAAGAAGAAAAAACAGCTGATAAATTCCCAAAGTAGCTCAAAGAATCATCAAACCTGTTTGATAACGAGAATTGAGCTCACAATTAAAAAACTTTACTTTTATTGGAGAATTTCATGGGGAATGATGGAGTCTAAGCTGACGAATCGCAACCCATTTGATTTCTATGCTAGTCAAACCTTATCAGTAAGCCATTTCTCCTGTTGGACCGCCCATGTACGCAAAAGCCGCACCTCAAACTTTGCAGACTTCACAGCCCATTATACTAATGGCTCCTCAGGTTGCTTTTATACGACTACAACCTCTAGCTTTATGTGGGTCCTGGCTAACTCGAATCTCCTCGAATCGATAATTTGTAAAGGGTGATTTTTTAAGAGCTATAGGAAAGTTTTTCAAAAAAAAAAAACACATACAACTCAGAAAAGTGCATGAAATCTTTATTTGAATCGATAGTGCGAGCCCCTACTAAAACTCTTTAACCTCTCTTTAAAGTTGGTGACTTTTCTTATTCTATTGGAAGGAGATTAAATTTTCAACAAAAAGGGCTTAAATTATTGTATATATAAAAAAAAAACAAAAATAAATAAAAATAAAAAAAAAAAAAAAAAAAAAAAAAAAAAAAAAAAAAATTGGATAAATAAAAAAAAAAAAAAAAAAAAAAAAAAAATAAATTTATAAAAAAAAAAATAAAATAAATTTTTTATAAAAAAACAAAAAAAGGGTTTGTAATAAACAGTTTTTTATAAACATTTCTTTCGATTAAAATTATGCCTCCTTTTTTTAAAAAAAAAATAATCTTTCTTTTTCTCCAAAGTAATTTTTTTGGATGATGATTTATTAACGAGATCGGTCCCAAAGAGTTTTTTCAGTATGATTTAACTCAGAAAACTAGCATTTTTTTTTAATTTCTTCCCTTCAACTTATCATTGTAAATGATATTCCCGCCCGCTTCCCTCCCTCTCATATGTTATAATATATGCGGACGACCCCAAACTTTGCCAGTCTTATAATAATCTAGTATCATCTCTTCTCCGACAAAGGGACTTAAGGGGCACAACTAGTGTGATGGCCTAAAAAAAAGGCGATTTTTGGGAATTTTTATTAAAAAAACTACTTTATCAATTATTTCAAAATTTTAAGAATATATTTATACATGTTTCAAGAATATACAGTGAAATTTTTGAAGAAAAAAATTAAATATTTTTTAAGTTATAGACGATCTCCAACGGCTCGAAAAAAAAAGGTCCTTCACTGCTGCAGTGATTCCGGCCTTCTCCGTGGATGAAATTTAAAAAACAAAAATTCTCGTTAAACTAGATAATATTGTCTGTACAATGAACTACGATAAAAAAAAAAATCAAAAATTGACAATATGGCGGCGTTTTAAAAAAAAATTCGAATTTTACCCAAAATTTTGGTCGTTTTTGGCCTGCCAAAATTCGATTTTTGATCAAATCAAAAACCGATAGTTCATCGTACGGAGAACTATATAGAACATTTTAAAAAAAATTTGATAGTGATCGGATCATTGGTTTTTGAGTAATCACTGCAGCAAATTCGGAAAATGCTGTTTCGAGAAAAACGCGTTTAAAGATAAAATGATCGTCTCTCTAGCTGCCGAGCGGCTGCTCTTTAAATTGCTATAACTCAAAAACTATTTGAGATATCGATTTGAAATTTTAATATGTTATTTTTAAAGGTGTAATCTACCGAAATATGAAAAAAAAATCATTTTTTTAAAATTTCACACTAGTTGTGGCCCCTTAAAACACTCTCGGTGTAAGATCAATAGTCTGCCTCTCAACAATGAATAAGTAAATATTTAAGAGTCTTCATTCAAGGGGGTCTTCTCATTTGGAACTTTTAGGCCCTTTTTAAAAAATTTATTTGAAAACGCAAAGAATAATTGAAAACTTTTTTTTATTGTATTGTATTAAAAATTTCAAAGTAAATAAAAATTTTTTTTGCCTCGATACGAGGGCTGTTCAAAAAGTAATGAGACTTCAAAGTTGGTGGTGAAAAAAAGGTGTGCGATGTCCGGGTCTCCGGAGCGTCCGAAATGAAAAAAAAAAACGGGGTTATAATCAGTATAGATGTAATTCTCGGCTGAACCTCAAACTTAATTTTGTGATTTTTTTGACAAAATGGCGGCCATTCAAAAAAAAATTTCAATTTCGGGCTTTTTTTGTAGTTTAGTGTAAAAAAAAAATAGTAAAAAATTTTTTAAAATTATGGTCGAGGTTCAGCCGAGAATGGTGACAATTCTGCGTCGATTCCACTTTGTTTCATGAAAATCGGTTTAGTTGAACTGGAGATATCATGGCCGCCAGTTCGAAAAACGTGGTTTCTGAGATAAACGCGTTTAAAGTTTGAAGTAATTTTTTTGGAAAAAAAAATCAAAAATGTTTAAATGCAGTTTTAAAGAGCTGACAATTCTCCGTCGAATTCACTTTGTTTCATCAAAATCGGTCCGGTAGAACCGGAGAAAACTTAACGCATAGGTCAAAATACGAGGGTTTAAAAAAAAATTGCTCAATGAGAAGACCCCCTTAAGTTTGCAGTTGCTTGGGAATTTAGGTCACATTGGGTCACTTTTGCATAAAAAGCTAATTTTGGATTCCTTGCATATTTTCTTGCAATTCATATTTGCAAGTTGATAGTTCCCAAGGTTCTCATACTTAATATACCCTGAGTACCTTTGGTACAGAGTATAAAAAATGTACATAAACCACATGGTTAGCAAAATAAGCACATTTGTTTCACTTAAGGTAAACTCTTGCGACCGCAAGGTCACTCTTGCCCAAGGGGAATTCCTCTACTCTGGTACTACTCCACTCTACAAATGAAGACAAACTTGGTTTTTGCTGCTTTTTTCTTGGTGGCTGCTGCTGCGTTTTTCTCTGGTTGTGTGTTTGCATAACCCGCCAAAAAACGGCTGACAATGACCTTTGACATTTACCCACTAAACTGCATTTGCGCTCTCCCGTTCTCCCTTTCCTGGGGGAGCTCCAACTGTGCTTTAATTTCAACTAAATTGCTTAATAAACCCAAAACCCAACAAGAACAACAACAACAATCATAACTAACTCATTAGCACAAAAACTTTTGCACCCTTCTCCTTTCTCTTTCCACCCCCTCCTCCTACCCCTACCCCCACCCAGCTGCCTTCGTTCGTTCGTCTTGTGCTTTCATTTCCTTTTTCTGGCCCGTTTTGAGGTCACATTTGGGGTTACCCTAGTGACAGGCTGTGGGGGTTTTGGGTTGTGGTTTGGCACTTTATTGAGTTTGCCGTTTGCTGCTAATTTCAAAACAGTTAGCAGCCACTTAGGCCAAAAGTTGTTGTTGTTGTTGTTTGACAAAATTGCAACAGTTTATTTGCTTATTTCTAATTGCTCTTCCTCTCTCTCTCTCTTTGTATTTGCAGGACATTGCCGCCTATATCAAGAAGGAGTTCGACAAAAAATACAATCCCACATGGCATTGCATTGTTGGCCGCAACTTTGGCTCCTATGTGACACACGAGACGCGTCATTTCATTTATTTCTATTTGGGCCAGGTGGCCATTTTATTGTTTAAGAGCGGTTAAAGTATTGTCGAGTCGGATGAAGTGGTGGTGGGGAGGCTGGAGAAGGAGCAGCAACAGCAGCAGCAGCAGGAACAGCTGGAGGCGGCGGCAGCAACACAAAAGCAACAACAGACGGAGCAATTAATGGAACAACAACAACAACAGACACAGACAACAGGAGCAGCAGCAGCAGCAGCAGAGACCACAACAACAGCAACAACACCAACACCCAATCAGCTGCAACAGCAGCCAACACAACAGCCAGCCGAAGATGTAGCAGATGAAGCGGATGAAGAGGAGTTTGATGATGATGCCACCATAGTGGAAGATAGCGATGCCACCAGCTGCAGCAGTTGCCGGCGTGCCGAATTGGAGGAGGAGGAGGAGGAGGAGGAAGTAGTAGAACAGCAGCAGCAGCAACAACAGCAACAGTAAAACCACCCTATAAATATCGCTTAGCCAAGGCCAGTGCACACAGTCGTTTCACACACTCAAAACAAAAAGAAGAAACCATTAAATTTATTCCACACACACGGCATAACTTCACGACACTTTAAAGTGTGTTGCCTACTTTGTTTTTTGGGGTATTGGCAACTGGAATTTTGGACCAACACACACACACACACACACCACACAATGCCGTCTCTCTCTTTCGTTTCCCTCCTTAGTTAATAATCTCACTTTTTCCCACTGTCCCTCCCTACCCACCACACAAATTCCAAATCTACGTTTTTTGCTTGTTTTGGCAAATTACGTAAGTATTTTTCTTTATTTCTTGTCCCGATTAAATGTTGTAAAATAGAAACCAACTGTTTTGAGTTTATTTATTTTAAAACACCATTCATCATCCAGTCATTTGGTTCCTCAATACTTGGATTTGTTCTAAAAAAAAAAAAAAAAACTTGCAAAATATTTGATATAAACTTCACAGAAAGAAGGAGTCAATATGAAGTGACAGCAGCGGTGGACAGAGATCTACAAACCCCAAGGAACGAACGTATGAATTCTGCTACCCTCAACGAAAACCTCTAGTTTGGTTAACTGGACTACTCAGGCTTTCCGGGCAAAGACATCTGCGGCACATTTTGATCGAAGTATTACGGAGTACTTGAACTAACCCAAGTCGTACAACTATGGTAGGGGTAGGAGGTCACTGCATCATAGAAATGCTCCATCCCCACCCTGCAAAATCTGGGGAAAATCATTCTTTGAAGACCCGAATAGTAAGTTAAATCTGCCCCTTGAGGACCTGGCTCTTTTAGTAGGGACGAAACGAACCCGCTACAGCTCATTCCTCCAAACGAAAGCTTTTTCAAAAACTTCATCAAGTTTGCTTCACCGTGTAAATCCCGTTTTAGTCGACTCCTCAAGATGGTTTAAATCAGAGACTTTGCTTAGAGCCATTCCTACAAACACCTTTCTCCCATTCCATATTAGAGGGGAGTAGTGTTGGGTTGTTCATGAGTGAGTGAACAAAATTGAGTTGTACACTTAAGGCCCTATTCTCCTTCAGCTTGCTGTTTTTGGACCTTTTTTGAAAAAATTCTCATTTGAAAACGCAAAAAGATATTTGAATTTTGTTTTTTTTATTGAATTAGTAATGAATGAAAGAAAATAAAAAAAATTTTTTCGCCGCGATATAGGGGCTGTCCATAGATGATGGCACCGTCAAAGTTGGCCCTCAAAAAAAAGGCATGGTGCTGGCGGCCACGATTCCGCCAGTTCTACTGAACCGATTTGGATGAAACAAAGTTTAATCGACGTAGAATTGTCACCATTCTGGCCCGTAGTAAAATAAAAATTTTGCGATTTTTTTTTGACAAAATGGCGGCCACTTGAAATTGACAAATCGAATTTGGACCCATTTTTTTGTAGTTTAGTGTAAAAAAAAAATAGTAAAAAAATCGCAAAATTTTTATTTTACTACGGGCCAGAATGGTGACAATTCTACGTCGATTAAACTTTGTTTCATCCAAATCGGTTCAGTAGAACTGGCGGAATCGTGGCCGCCAGCTCGAAAAACGTGGTTTCGAGATAAACGCGCTTTAAGTTTGCAGTTGCTTGGGAATTTAGGTCACATTGGGTCACTAAAAGGACTATATCTCCTAAACTAATTCGAGTTTTCGAAAATCCTTTTGGGGGGATATTTTTGAATATCCAAGCTATAAAAAAATGCAAAAAAAAAAAGTCGAAAAAAATTTTTTTGCTGAAAGAGAATAGGGCCTTAACTAAGCAAGTGAACGTGTTCTTCAGTGAAGAGTTGTTTAGTTGTTCTTGTTCACTCGCTCTTGTTCTGTGAGTTGTTCTTGTTCACTCACTTCAGCAACTTGCTGGCGTGGCAACCATTTTAGAGATGGCTAACAAATAGGCAACAATCCGCAGTGTGACCAGCGACGAAGGACTAAAATTAGTTTGAATGATCGCTATTCGTCACAATTCCCAGGTGAAAAACTGGCGGACAATTGGAATAGCACAGATCCAACAAAACGGTGCACAATTCAAACCAACATTGAACAGCTGAACAAGAACAAGTGATCAACTTGAGTGAGTTGACTCACTTTTGTAAAAAAAGAACAACTGAACATGTTCAGTGAAATGAACAACATGTACCCAACACTAGAGGGGAGTCTCTGACGTGTATCTTCATCTCCTTTTCTGTTGTAGCTGTTGAAATGGGTTTTCAGCACTGATTAATGTAATAAGAAGGTTTCCAGTCGGGGTCACTCAAGAAATTCAGTCAGTAGCAGCAATTTTTGAAAGTTGGCGACCGTGACACCAGAAGCCGATTGTAGCTGGAGTCGGTTTATGTTGAAAACTAAACTTTTTCTGACTAATAATTAAAGAAGAAATCGGAAGGTTCAAGTCGTGCTGTCAAAAACTAGTCAGAATCACCATTTTTTTCCTTGACGCTAATAACCAATCGTAGTTGGAGCTGGTTAGGATATGAATTAAATTTGTAATAGCTTTAAAAAATAAACTTATTTCCCAGCAAGCAATATGTGCATTTTCTGACACTTTTTTAGGAGCATTCACCGTCATAATGGGCACCAAAAAGAGTCTGGAATGAGCGTTTTTTTCTATGGAAACGGTCGCACTTAATGTGCAAGTTTTCTGAGTCTAATCTGACACTTTTCTGACACAGATTTAAGTGCTTTTACCCTCCCAATGAAGCATATAATAACCTCATAAAAGTTACTTTTCTAGGCACTTGAAGGGGTACTGAATTGCCTCCCGAAAGGCACTTTTTAGACACATATTGTCGTGCACATTAAATAAAAAAAAGAGCCCGTGCTTAGAGAGCACTAAATGTGCTTCGAAAACCCTTAAATCTATGTGTTTACTCCAAAAACGCTCTTAAGCTCGGCTCTTTTTAGACACATATTTTGGAGCGCTCCGAACTTTGCTTGCTGGGTTAGGATTGCAAGTCGTTCTGTCAAAAATTTCAGTCAAAAACATCATTTTTTTAAAGTTGGTGACCGTGAAGCATTTGTAGTTGAAGCTGGTTTTTGAACTTCAATTTTCCGAACCTTAACCATTGGTAAATTTTGGTTCGAACCCGCGAAACGGAACTCCGAACATTTTTTTTTGGGTTTTCAGCCCTCATATGAACACTAAAAGTTAAAAGCCGAATCACACTAATTCAACTAAGGAACGAATCCAAGTAAGGGAACTACATACATACAACATTTAGTGTTTCAAAAAGCTCGCTCATTTCAGTTTGATGTCACAGATTTGCTTTTGCAGAATTTTTCAGGATAGAGTGAAAGAAGCTGGCACAAAGAGAGGTGTAATAATGGAATGAGGTAAAGGTTGAACACATATACAGACATGTTCTCAATTCTGCTACGTTTTGAAAAGTAAACCGAACGCAATTCCGTTTCGGTTTGGTTTTGCTGTTCTCTCTTTTGGCAAACCACGGGCCAAACGAAATCGGCACGAGAGAAGCAAGCGAAACGATCGAATATGGAACATGCGGAAATGAGAGAAGCAGACTTTTCGGTTTGGCTGGCACTGCCAATTTCTCGAGACATTTAACAAAAAAAATTATTTTGAATTCAGATAAAGACTTAAATGCAATTCAAATTACATCAATAACTTCTAAATTGATCACAAAATTAAGGAAAATTAACTTAATGTACATTTGGCAGTGGATTTGGAATTGAGAACATGTGTGATAAGCTGAGAGAGAGCGTTCACTAAACTAAAAGCTGAGCGCTCTCCGAACTTGAGCTGAGACCAGGACCGCATCACAGGCCCCACCGCACACAGACAGCCAAGCGGAGCATATTGTGTGTAAAATTCCTTCCGCTGATTGTGTGCGAGGAGCCTTATCCTTTTATTACACCAGGATACCATATACAAGTGAGGCAAGTTTAAGAGAGGATCAGCTTACTGAGCAAATAATACCAACCAGTCAACAATCAAGCGCATCACTTACATAGCAAAGACCACAACCAACTCTCTCTCTCTCTCCCACACACACACAAAAACACACAGCACAGGCAACAACCACCACTGCAGCCGAACGAGCAAATAAAATAAACAAAACAAAAAAATATAAAGAAAAAAGAACAATTTTTAATGAAAACAAACAAAAATTTATTTACTATTTATTTATTTATATTTTTGCTACATAAAACTGGTGAAAATAATACAAAAAAAATAAGAAATACAACACAAAAAAAAAAAGCAAATGGCAAACACAATATCTACTTATATAAATGTATAATTATTAATTGCTTTTCAAACCTAAAAGGGAAAAATCGGTGTAATTTGTTTGATTGTTTTTTTTTCTCAATTGCAAAATAGTCCATAATAAAAGTATAAAAAAGATATTTCCATCCACAGAAAACAAAAAGAAAAAAAGCGAAAAAAAAACAAAACTAAATGTATACATAATCTGTATGTTTCTTTGAGAACTTCATTTGTGTCAGCAAAGAAAAAAAGACCCAAAGTAAACTACTAAAACAAAGAAAAAGATAAAAAAAAAATGCTTAATACGTAATCAAGAATACCCCACACATACATATACTGGCGTTTTCCAACACACATTTAACGTTACTTTGCACTCCTCTTTGCTCCTATATAAATATGTATGTTACGTTTAGAGAGTGTAAAGGAGTAACGTTGTGCATACAACTCTCCCTCTCTCTCGCGGCACGGTTTTTGATCACACTCACACACATTCACACTTAACTTTGTAGGCCACAGCTAAGAGCCCGGCCCCCTCACTCAAAAACACACACATTTTGTTCCACAACTTCTAATAAGTGTTTATATACATACATCTATAGATATATATATATATATATGAGTATAATAGAGCATAATTTTTTTTGTCATATTGAAAAACCAAAGCAACAAAAATCTTTGTGTGTGCAAAACAAACCAATTTTTGATGTAACGGAAAACAGGAAAAAACACCCACAAAAAATATTGTGAGCGCCAGGCTTAGGAAAGTGTTAGCAAATCTGCATTTGTTTTTTTTTTACTTTTTGCTTTTGTCGCCCCCCCCCCACACTCCCTCCCGTCCATCCTTTCAATTTGTTGAAACTCAAATCTTGTAGCTGCCATTTTGTTTCTCTTTGTATAACAACACACAAAATCTCTAGCTTAAAAACTTAGTTTGTAACCAATCCCATATTTAAAGTTTCCACAATACCATCTTAGTTTTTGTGTGCCTGAAATAATGGAACATTACTTAAGTTTTTGTAAGAATTAGTGAATTATATATGCTAAAAACTGAGGAAGAAATGAAGATAAAGTTGATAAACAATGATGATGATAATGAAAAGCAAGCGAGAGAAATGGAAAATTAAAAAGTAAACAAACCAAAACAAAAACATATGAGTAAGACAAGACAAAGAAAAAACCAAAATAAGATCTTCAATGTGAAATAAAGAAAAAATGGTACTTCTTTGAAACCACGAAGTAGCAGTTATCGTTTTACTGGGCGGGGGTGGAGAAGGGATAATATATTTGAAACCAACTCCCATCACTAACAGAGCCAGTGATGCCAGCTCAGCCACAAAATGGCTAGAAAGAAGCTGGCGCGAGATTACCAACTAGAAACGGTAAAATTGTTCAAATATCTTGGAGTGACTCACTAAGTGGTGCAAGCACAGTGGCCGATTCCGACAATCAATAATGGCAAATTTCAAAATCTTAATCTTTTTTTGATTTACGACGAAGCTTTTAGATATCTGTTTAAAATTACAAACTGCAAAAGAAAATTAAGAAGATTGTTTCTGGTAACGGAAAAATGTTATTTACAATTTGCCTGCGAGTAAGAGCTTTAAGCTACACCTAAACAAAGGAGCTCAAAAACAAAAATACTAAAAATTTTTTAAACTTCTTCCAAGGAATTTAGAAGAAGACAAGGCATTCTGTTTAGCGCTGTCGTGGTCGGATTATCAGTGGCAGCAATTTATTTATTTCATTCAGTTTTACATGTTGGAAAATGTGCACCATTACTAGCTGGACCGATTTTGAATTACTTTTCCTCTGGTTTGCTGAACACAAAAGTCAAGTTGCACTTGCCGCAATAATGAAAATCCTCATGGGCAGCCGCAGCACCGTAGTTCTCGCCGGGACACTCGCTACGCAGACGATGGATCTTGCCATTCTTCTCAACCTTGTAGTACTTGAGCACAGCTTGCTTGACCTGCTTGAGGCGGAGCACCTAGTGCAAAGTGGACTCCTGAATATTGCAGTCAGAAAGGGTTGTGAATTACTTATGGTCAGAGATGTTATAGTCTATAACTTATAGAACATCAATTGCTTCCAGTAGCCATTATTACTTTAAATATAGCTATATAATTCTCGACAGCCGTTTTAACTAGAAATTTTTTTCAGAGCTCCACAAATGACAACAAAATAGCCAAATTGACAACGCTGCTAATAGCAGTTTAGCTTGAGCGATATATTCGATATATCGTTATATCGATATAAAACTAAAAAATCCCAAAAATTACACCTAACGCTTTAGTGACAAATAAGCAAACGATACGACTACCAATGGAATTGCAGCATCAACAACATTACAACGGTAGTTAATAAACAAACGCCCTTTGGAGGAACTGCAACGCGATCCAAGGCTGTTGCCGGAGGCGCTTAAAACGCCTCCGATTTCATACCGAATTCCGTTTCAAGTTACGTGAACAGAGCGGACGAGGTGCCTTGTGGAGAGGGGGGTGCGAGGGCGAGTGCGACAGAGGTGCTAGCAAATCCCCCAGCAGTATGCAAACCAATTTAACGAAATGAACGTCAAGAAACGGCCACGTCTGGATCTGGAGCTCTGCTCGTCGGCAGTGGCAGCGCTGCCCACTGTTCCTGTTCCCCTAACATCAACAACAGCCACAACAACAACACAGGCGTCCATTTCGGAGGCCCTGGTGACCAGTTCATTCAATGCTGGACAAAGCCTCTTCCTCACCAGCACCAGTTCGGCAAATGTGGTCAACAATGGAGCACAGATCTTTCTCACCATTTGCGGCGAGGAGGAGGACGAAGAGGAGGAGGAGGAGTATTATGCCATCAAACAGGAGCCCGATCTGGACGTGCACGCCCTGTTGCCGACCAATCTGCAACTGCCCACTGGTTGTGAGATCTATCTGGTCAAGGACCCCGCAACGCAGAGCCAGCAGTTGCCCCATCCTACCAAGGCTGCCATCAAACTCGAGCCGGACTCTCTAGTTGGCGATAATTGTAGTCTAAATGTAAATAAGTTGTTATTCGTTAGTGGCCAGCCCGTGGGCACGACGTCGGCCACACCCCAAATCCTGATGGAGAACGCCCGGCCGACGGTGCCGTCGCCCCAAGCCCCACAACAGCCCAATGTCAAACTGGATGCGTACAAAAAGCGGGACGACAAGCGTCGCGCCACCCACAACGAAGTCGAGCGGCGGCGACGCGACAAAATCAACTGCTGGATCTTCAAGCTCAAAGAGATGCTGCCCACGGAGGGGAATCGCTACAAGCCGCTGGCACAAGTCGATGAGGCCACCTCCAGTTCGAGCACAAGCCTGAAAAGCAATACAAATCAAAATGGACGCACACCACCCAACGATTCCAAGTCGCAAATATTAATTAAGGCCTGTGATTACATCAAGAGCATGCAGAATGAGATTGACAAGTGAGTAATGAGTCATTGTTTCCCCGTTTCAAATTCAATTCCATCCCATTTTTAGTTTAGACATGCTAAGAATTCCCTGATCCGGGCCCATAACCTATAAATACTTTCGGGTTAAAACCCAAGCTATTAAACTGAAGTCCTTAGTTATACATGCTTCGGAACAGCATCTTCCCCAAGAGTGTTTTTTGTGGCATTCCATAATTTTAACCCCGGGTTCGACTGGGTTTCGGTTTCAAAACAGTGGTTGTGGAAATTAAAAAGGGGGAATCCCTGTAATGGATGATCCCTAAATCGTACTTAGAACGATTGCGTGAGTTGTCTTCCAAAGGGGTTCGTTTCCAAGGAGCTAATTTTCGCTGTTTTCTACCCTAAAGTACGACGCTCACATTAGCTAGCAGCTTTCTGGGTTGAGACGGAGTATAGTCCTTTCTCTCATTCCAGTCCTCACTACATACATAAATACATTAAATGATTTTCAATTCTACCTGGGAATTAGGATTTAGATTTCCCTTTTATGCTTTTGTAAAGCACAGAAGGGACTACACTCCTGCCCCAAAATTATACGACAGCTCGAAAATTTTAGTTTCGACCCTCGTAGGAGAAGGGAAAAGCTTAGTGAAACGAAATAAAGTATGCAGAATAACACTAGTTTACAGCATTTTGTATGCCGGTTATTGGGCAGTCATTTCAAATGTAAAACCTTCCACTGTTTCCAAAAATCAAGTCCAATCAGATTTTTGGGGTGCAGTTTTCGAGAAATTGCGAAAAAGCTAGTTATTTCATTGTAAAACAAGAACCTTTATAAAAATTTGTATATCAGCTATGCTCCCGTTTTCGCATTCGCAAAAGTTTTGCGATTTAAAACCGGTTTTTCGAACAAATTTGACCTCCAAATCGCAAAACTTTTGCGAATGCGAAAATGGGAGACTGGCATGACTGGTAATCTTTAGTTTTTGGTTCGTGGATATTAAAATGGTCAGATAGTAGAACGGGATTACTTATAACATCGTGAATTGTTTGATAGATAGATTCTACACAGAAGAATTCACTTTTCTTGGCTAGGCGGAGAGATTTCTCTTCGGGATGACGAATTTCAGAATTATTGCAGTTTTTTGACTCGGATATTGACGAGGATCGACTTGTTCTTACTTCTTTTGAAAAGTGAAAATCACTTTCTACCACTTTGTTACCAAAACTTATGAAATTCACGAAAATGGTTTTAACATTAGAAGACTGTTGACATACTTGAGAAGTACTATGACCCAAGCTCGTGTCAATCCTTAAACCATTTTACATATTCATACCAAAGTTGCGATGAATGAAGATTTAAATGAGATACCAAATTAATTCATTGAATGTTGCGAAAGGAGATGCAAAACATTTGCATTATCATAATGAAAGGGCTTAGCTAACATGGGAACATGGGAAAAGTCCCCCAGGAGATTTTTGAATATTTTGAATGAAGGATTGTAGCTAAGTATACCAAATTTTAAGTCAATAGGTCTATTGGTTGACGAGATATATTTCAATATACATATGGATTTTGCCCTTAATAAAGTGGGTCACAATTTTTATACTTCATTTAAATTTCCAAGTTCATAATTCGGTTCGGTTTTGTTAAATGTAAATGAATTTGGATAAGATAAAGTCTAACATCAATTAGTTATTTCGGTTCTTAAATTGTTTAAATCACTTACTGTCCTTTGATAACACTTTGGCATGGCAGTAAAGTGTTGAAGTTGTCACCGTTGGCTGCGCAAGCTTAAGAGGTAAGAACAACACATTGTCGTCCCAGGAAGACGCTAAAGAAATCAGCAAAAAGCTTGGAAAGGTCATTGGCATTGGAACAACGATTTGTAATAACTGCAATTTTAAGAAATACGCTCAAAAGGAGGATGACGAGGACAATTTAGGAGATGAAGACTACAAACCGGTTCTCATATCATGTTTTACCATGCATTTTTTATTGAAAATTAATACGATTTTTCGTATTTATCCGTTACAAAAATCATGAATTTGTACTCCTATTTCTTTGGTCCCAAAACGGTGGTTAAAGTTTTCAAAATTTTAAATGACCAATTTCCAGATTTGACAATACCACCGAATTTACTTGTAAAGCGATAAGGTAACGATTGCCAGTAGTTGATCAATTCCTAATAAAAGTGCATCAGCAGTTTTGCCAAATTCAACAACTTGAAATTTGTTTGTTTTTGAAAAACGAGACACTGTGTGCCGTTGAACGGTTGCCGCGGCTGCACAGTCTGAGGTATTTCTTGGTTTATATTATAAATAAGACGATACCGGCTGCACAGTCTGAGGCATTCCTGATAAATAAGACGATAAGATGATACCGCAAATAGATCAGCAACCATAAGCAGAAATTCAGAAAAAAATTCGCTGTTGCTGCTTGTCTAGACAGAGCTTGAAGTGAGCTTAGAACAACTTGCTGCTGATATGTGTGTATATAAGTATATATGTCTGTATGTTTCGTTAACAATATCGGTTTGTCTTAGCTGTACAATGAAAACGGCATAACTAACTATACACTAAGCGCATGGAACGCCCATGTATGTACAAATGTGTGTATATATATAATATATAGATTTCGATTTGTATAATTTACGTTACATTATTCTTTAGGTAATTAGTGCGAGAAACAGTACGGTAATAAAATCGAAAGACAAGCACAAACATGCTCGAATATATGAAATACATATAGTAAATAGGTAGGTAAGTATGTATGTAGGTATTTGGGGGTAGTGATTTGGTAGTAGTGATGAACAATCCTCCCTCGCCCTCCTCGGCTGCAACAAAATCAAAACATCTTTGGTGGTGGAAGTGTATCATCATCATCATCATCATCATCATCATCATCAGGGGCTTATCAATGCGCCAGCGCTTCAACGCCGCCTCCTTTTTGTTGCCTGAAACATTACTCATCGTAGTCTCGGCGATCATGAGGCCACGTTTTGAAAAGTTAATGGAGGACATGGTATAGATTGGGTGCCATATCGATGCCCCTCGGGATGATGTTGCTGAAACCATTTTTGAGTGACCCAATGTGACCTAAATTCCCAAGCAACTGCAAACCTAAACGCGCTTTATCTCAAAACCACTTTTTTCGAACTGGCGGCCAATCTCCAGTTCAACTGAACCGATTTTCATGAGACGAAAGTGGAATCGACGCAGAATTGTCACCATTCTCGGCTGAACCTCGATCATGTAATTTTAAAAAATTTGTTACTGTTTTTTTTACACTAACCTACAAAAAAAAAGCCCAATTGAAATTTTTTTTGAATGGCCACCATTTTATCAAAAGAATCAAAATTAAGTTTGAGGGTTCACCCGAGAATTACATCTATACTGATTATAACCCCGTTTTTTTTTTTTACATTTCGGACGCTCCGGAGACCCGGAATCGTGGCCGCCGTGACGACACCATTTTTTCACCACCAACTTTGAAGAGTCATCATTACTTTTGAACAGCCCTCGTATCGAGGCAAAAAAAATTTTTTATTTACTTTGAACCTTTTGTAATACAATAAATAAAAAAGTTTTCAAAAGTTTCTTTTGCGTTTTTTCAAATAAGACTTTTTTTTTTAAAGGGTCAAAAAAACGGGTTTTAAAAATTGAAGACTTTTTAAGCGGTCATTTAAAAATCTTTTTAATACTATGGCACCTATAAGTTATAGTATTCCAATCAACCAAGTAGTCAAACAGAGATGTCTGATAGTAAGTCCGTAGCCTAGGCGTGGGGTTTTAGCGCATATGAGAAGTAGATCGCACATTCCACCTTGCAAACATGCAACACATCTCTACATCAGTCCTGCATAACACTTAAGGTTTTCTATGCCGGACACAGTTACCCCAAAATAATCCCTTTTCGGTGAATCACTGGAAAAGCTTGAGGAATTGGTACAATGTTGAGATAACACTAGAAGTCCCAAGTCCATCAACACATCAATCTAATTGAAATAGTGCAGAGTGCAATGCAACGAAAATGGAAATTGAATCAAGACGCAGCAGTGAAGAAACAAGGCAAACCCGAAAACATTGACGCGGGTGGAGGTTTTTACATTTCAATTTACGGACCACACCTTTCGAAACAAGACAGCTTAGCTCCCGAACGAATCCGAACGGCAGTTTGAAGCTTTCCATGGCTAATTACTATGCCGCCAGAATGGTGACCGGGTGTAAAAGTTTGTACATTGGATCAACTTAGCTCTAAAAATTTAGCCAGTTACAGCTTGCTTCAAATAATTTGGGCTTCTAATATTGCAAAGACTGAGCATGGATATGGAGCTGATCAACAATTGGCTAGAGTTACTCAGTTCATATTGCAAGCAAATGAACAACATAAATATTGCTCTACTGTTTACATGGAGTTACGAGGAAATGATATGTTGAAAGGTTCCAGATGTATCTACCTGATACTTTTCAAACTCAACAGCAGCCACCTGCAACTCTAGCCAACTCAGCAGATGTTTCCCCACATGCAAACAAGGCCGATTCAGCGCCCGCAGAACCAACGGAAATGCTACGGGCCTTGTCAGCAGTAGCAACAATCAAATTCGTCCAGTATCGATGAAGCAGCGACAAAAATTAACCCCTCAATCACAACAGCAGCAAGTTATTCTAAGCTCACTTCAAGCTCTGCCTAGACAACCGCAATAATCATACTTTCCCCTCCAATCAAATCAGCAGCAACAGCGAATTTTTCCTGAATTTCTGCTTATGGTTGCTGGTCTATCATCTTATTGTCTTATTTATCAGGAATACCTCAGACTGTGCAGCCGGTATCGTCTTATTTATAATATAAACCAAGGAATACCTCAGACTGTGCAGCCGCGGCAACCGTTCAACGGCACACAGTGTCTCGTTTTTCAAAAACAAACAAATTTCAAGTTGTTGAATTTGGCAAAACTGCTGATGCACTTTTATTAGGAATTGATCAAGCTATTGAATAACGTTACTTTATCGTCTTTACATTTTCTATTACTATTTTTTTAAATTAAAAAATTGGTCATTTAAAAGTTTGAGAAGGAACCAAATTATTGGGAAACCGTAGAGAAATACATAAAATTCATATGTTGTAATGGATAAATACTGTAATTGTAGTAATTATCAAATAAAACAAGTGCATGGTAAAAGGCATGATTCACTTGAGTACTCGCGTTTCAATCTAAAGGTTGCTGTCTGCATACTCTAAATGAAAGCAATTATGTTCGCTCAATCTTTTGAGGGTAGTACCGATAAAATTTGGAGTTGAGACGTGTACAAATCGTGGTTCAAAGGAAAATGAACCTATTTGGCTAACGACTACGCAGATTTCTTCATAGAGGCTTACTGGGACAGGGACAAGTGGCCCGGTTGTTTTTACTTGTTGAGGATTGTAGCTATTACCTAGGAGGGTTGTACACCAATTGCAACGCACTAGGGTGCCAGTAACTGCAAAGAGCGTATCATAGGATTTGTATGTAACTGATCTTAAATAATTTAAGAATACGACAATAACTCAATTGAAGTTACGAGTTGAAAACCGGTTCTACAAACTCTTTTTTCCATGGTGAACTAAAACCGAACCGGTAAATTATCCTTGTCATCCTCTGGCAGTTTAAATGAATTATAAACATTGTGACTCTTAATGACTTTAAGCTTTTGCAAATTTCTTATGCATCTTCGAAATATTATACTCTTAAATCCATATGTATATCCATATGACTGAAAATTTGGTCAATACCCTCTAGATTAAAATAAGCTACAATCCTTCATTCAAAATATTCAAAAATCTCCTGGGGGGTTTTCCCATGTTCCCATGTTAGCTAAGCCCTTTCATTATGATAATGCAAATGTTTTGCATCTCCTTTCGCAACATCTCATTTAAATCTTCATTCATCGCAACTTCGGTATGAATATGTAAAATGGTTTAAGGATTGAGACGAGCTTGGGTCATAGATAGCTTCTCAAGTATGTCAACAGTCTTCTAATGTTAAAACCATTTTCGTTAATTTCTCATAAGTTTTTGGTAACAAAGTGGTAGAAAGTGATTTTCACTTTTCAAAAGTGGTAAGAATGTGAAAATTTTTCACTTTTCAAAGTTTAAGAACGTGTTTCGTGTGAAAGTCGATCCTCGTCAATATCCGAGTCAAAAAACTGCAATAATTCTGAAATTCGTCATCCCGAAGAAAAATCTCTCCCGCCTGGCCAAGAAAAGTGAATTCTTCTGTGTAGAATCTATCTATCAACCAATTCACGATGTTATAAAGTAATCCCGTTCATTATATGACCTTTTTAATATCCACGACGACAAAAACTAAAGATTGCAGTCATGTAGGTCCAATTTTTTGAATTCGCAAAATTTTGTGTTTGAAATCGTAAAACTTTTGCAATGCGTAAACGGGAGCATAACTGATATACATTTTTTATAAAGGTTCTTGTTTTACAATGAAATAACTAGCTTTCGCAATTTCTCGAAAACTCCCCAAAAAATGTGATTGGACTTGATTTTTGGAAACAGTGGAAGGTTTTAATTTAGAAATGACTGCTAATAACCGGCATACAATATTATGTAATCTAGTGTTATTCTGCATACTTTATTTCGTTTCACTAAGCTTTTCCCTTCTCCTACGAGGGTCGAAACTAAAATTTTTGAGCTGTCATATATGTTAAGGGGGCACGAGTGTAGTCCCTTCTGTGTTTAAAGTGATATCTAAATCTAATTCCCAGGTAGAATTAAAAATCATTTAATGTATTTATGTATGTTGTGAGGACTGGAATGAGAGAAAGGACTTTACTCCTCTCAACCAGAAAGCTGTTAGCTAATTTGGGCGTCATACTTTAGGGTAGAAAAAAGCGAAAATTAGCTCCTTGGAAAAGAACCCTTTGGAGGACAACTCACGCAATCGTTTAAGTAGATTAAAGGATCATCCATTACAGGGATTCCCCCTTTTTAAAATTTCCCCACGCACCTATTTTGAAACCCGAAACCCAGTCGAGCCCGGTTAAAATTATGGAATGCTACAAGAGACACTCTTGGGTGAGATCCTGTTCGAAAGCAAGTATAACTAAGGACTTCAGTTTAATAGCTTGGGTTTTAACCCAAAGTATTTTTAAGGTTATGGGCGGGCGAAGGATGTACTTAAACTAAAAATGGGATGGAATTGATTTTGAAACGGGAAACAATCTGAAATCTAACCAAAGTGACTCATTACTCCTTGTCAATCTCATTCTGCATCCTCTTGATGTAATCACTGGCCTTAATTAATATTTGCGACTTGGAATCGTTGGGTGGTGTGCGTCCATTTTGGTTGTGTCTTTTCAGGCTTGTGCTCCGAACTGGAGGTGGCCTCGTCAACTTGTGCCAGCGGCTTGTAGCGATTCCCCTCCGTGGGCAGCATCTCTTCGAGCTTGAAGATCCAGCAGTTGATTTTGTCGCGTCGTCGCCGCTCGACTTCGTTGTGGGTGGCGGCCGACGCTTGTCGTCCCGCTTTTTGTACGCATCCAGTTTGACATTGGGCTGTTGTGGGGCTTGGGGCGACGGCACCGTCGGCCGGGCGTTCTCCATCAGGATTTGGGGTGTGGCCGACGTCGTGCCACGGGCTGGCCCACTAACGAATAACAACTTATTTACATTTGAACTACAATTATCGCCAACTAGAGTCCGGCTCGAGTTTGATGGCAGCCTTGGTAGGATGGGGCAACTGCTGGCTCTGCGTTGCGGGGTCCTTGACCAGATAGATCTCACAACCAGTGGGCAGTTGCAGATTGGTCGGCAACAGGGCGTGCACGTCCAGATCGGGCTCCTGTTTGATGGCATAATACTCCTCCTCCTCCTCTTCGTCCTCCTCCTCGCCGCAAATGGTGAGAAAGATCTGTGCTCCATTGTTGACCACATTTGCCGAACTGGTGCTAGTGAGGGAAGAACTTGTCCAGCATTGAATGAACTGGTCACCAGGGCCTCCAGAAGCCGGACGCCTGTGTTGTTGTTGTGGCTGTTGTTGATGTTGGGGAACAGGAACAGTGGGCAGCTATGCCACTGCCGACGAGCAGGCTCAGATCAGACGTGGCCGTTTCTTGACGTTCATTTCGTTAAATTGGTTTGCATACTGCTGGGGGATTTGCTAGCACCTCTGTCGCACTCGTCCTCGCACCCCCTCCTCCACAAGGCACCTCGTCCGCTCTGTTCACGTAACGGAAACGGAATTCGGTATGAAATCGGAGGCGTTTTAAGCGCCTCCGGCAACAGCCTTGGATCGCGTTGCAGTTCCTCAAAAAGGGCGTTTGTTTATTAACTACCGTTGTAATGTTGTTGATGCTGCAATTCCATTGGTTCGTATCGTTTTTGCTTATTTGTCACTAAAGCGTTAGGTGTAATTTTTTGGGATTTTTTAGTTTTATATCGATATAACGATATATCGAATATATCGCTCAACTAAACTGCTATTAACAGGTTGTCAATTTGGCCTATTGGAGCTCTGAAAAAAATTTCTAGTTAAACGGTTGTCGAGGAGTATATAGCTATATTTAAAGTTATAATAGCTACACAAAATCTATGTCCTATAATATCATAACAAGGCATTATGAGAGTAATTGATGTTCTATAAGTTATAGACTATAACATCTCTGACCATAAGTAATTCACAACCCTTTTCTGACTGCAATATTTAGAGGTCCACTTTGCACTAGTTGCTCCGCCTCAAGCAGGTCAAGCAAGCTGTGCTCAAGTACCTGGGTTGAATGGCAAGATCCTATCGTCTGCGTAGCGAGAGGGTTATCCCGGCGAGAACTGCGGTGCTGCGGCTGCCCATGATGATTTTCATTATTGCGGCAAGTGCAACTTGACTTTGTGTTCAGCAAACCAGAGGAAAAGTTTAATTCAAAATCGGTCAATAGTAATGGTGCATATTTTCCAACATGTAAAACTGAATGAAATAAATAGATTGCTGCCATGATAATCCGACCACGACAGCGCTAAACAGAATGCCTTGTCTTCCTTCTAAATTCCTTGAAAGAAGTTTAAAATCAAATTTTTTTTTAGTATTTTTGTTTTGTGACCGGCAGAAATTAATAAAGTCGTTGTATTTGGGCTTAGAGGTGTGTCAAAAACTACATTACTGAACTCGGGGCCACTGTTAAAGCCATTAAATGGTACTCAATGTTTGGATTTCTGCCGGTTACTCTTCCATTCTGTTCCAGTCTGCAGTGCTAGCTCTTAGTGGCACATGAAAAATGAGTCTGTAAACTGATATTCGTTGGGGTAAATAAAGGTATCAATATACAGGCCTGTTCCCGTTTTTGATTTCGATCAGATCATGCGGAATCGGAATGGTAGCATTTCCCGTTTCCGGAAAACGATCAGTTATTCGGTTTCAAAAAGTTTTGCCTAATATTCAGTGGAATGAAAAGTACATAAATGCCAATTTTCTTGGCAACGGTGATTCTTTGCATTTTGCAAATATTTTTATTTTAACATGTCGAATATTGTAGAGATTTCGAAGTATCTATAGATATATCGAGCCTTCAGGTTCCATTTAAAATCATTTTGTTAAGAAAAATCTACGAGGTGAAGCGAGCTGTTTCGCAATTCCGGATCAGCGCATGCGCAATGCTGATCGAAATTGTCAAGGCTGCCTATGGCTGAATTATAATTCGATAACGATTCGAACATTCATTGGAAAAGACAATCGATAAATCACTCGGAAACGGGAACCCAAAATGAAAACGATTCGGAAGGGTGCGATCGTTTTACTTTTCCTTCCACTCGGAAACGGGAACAGGCCTGATAAAGGTTCTGTGTGAATTGCCGAGTGTGTTTGGCCGTCTCTGGCTGGGCAGCATTTTCAGACTTTTTCTCTTGCTCTCTTTCCTGTTATGTGTTTGTTATTGCTTGCTCTCTTTCCTGTGATGTGTTTGTTATTCGCTCTCGCTCTAATTCAACACAAGTCTTTTCTCTTTTTTTTTGCATTACTTTTTATTAATATTGGAAACGTACAAGTACAATCAATATTTACAATAGTTAAATTTAAATGTATATAATTTTTGTTTTTGTTTTGTAAAATTGGTTTCATTTTTTTCGTTTTAGTTGTAGTTTTTCTTGCCTAAGCGATTTAATCATAGCGATTTTGGTTTGTATGTAGTTTTATGCGCACGCATTTTGTTTTTTTTTTATATAAATTTGTTGCTTGTTTTATTTTTTGAAAATTTTTTGGTTAAGCGAAAACACGACGCTGAAAAACAATCTCTCATCTCATCTCATTTTCTCGCATTTATTCAATCTTTTTTTTTGTTTTTCTTTCGTAATAGAAAAAAATTTAAAATAATAAAATCAAATATAAAAATTAACATAAAAACATTCTGAACTGGTTTGGTTTTGTTTTTGTAGTTTTTCATTTTCTTCTTTTTTGTTGTTGTTGTTGTAGTTGTGTGTGTTTGTTTTTTGTAGATGCAGTTGCAGTTGTAGTTGTAGTTTTGTTGTTGTTGCTTTTTCTAATCCCATCTCTAAATCCTTTCCTCCTGCCCCTGCCCCTGCACCAAGAATTGCTGCTGCTTCAGCTGAGACGAGGCTTTATTTAGCCGCTGTCGTTGTTGTTGTTGTTGTTGCCTCGGATGTGTGATGATTGTTGACATTGTTGGACTTTCGTCCTGCTGCTGCTGTGGGCGATTTGTTCTTTGTACGCACCGATCCATTGGCCACTCGCGCATTCTCTGAACTATCTGTGAGATCCTCACTATCACTGGAACGTATATCACCGGACATCTGTGTTAGTGGGAAGAGAGAGAGAGAGAAAAAGGGAGAGGGAACATCAGTTTTGTTTGTTTTCTCTTGTATAAACCTTACAAATTACCAACTGCATGCAATATCCCATTATTTTATATACATTTCTCTAATTTACCAGCTACAAACATCCCGAACCACCTTGTAGTTCAGCTGGGCCTAACGACCTGAGGCATCACTGAGCGTCAGTCGCATCGTTAACGACAGGTAATGCATTACAGCGCTAGTCTAGTACGTTAACTAGTGTGCACCCATCACCACACTAACGACTGGTAATGCAGGGTCGTACGTTTTCCGGACATTCCCATACAAATTCGTTAGGCAAATACTTTGCTGGTGGCGTGTGCTCACTACGAAGAAACAGAAAATTCGTTAATGCCGCACCGGTGCAGCTGAACTACAGGGAAGGGACTCAGTACAAGTTTAGCTACATATATGTAGTTTAGGGACGGGGAAAATCGACGGTTCGTTGAAGCAAAGGAGTGGTTAAAGTGCAGTGCAAGTCAATGGAAGAGGTTACAAGCAAGTTTCAAGCCAAAGTTCAGACCTTAATAGGGGAAAGAAATACAATTATAAAGAAATTTGCTATTCTTTCAGTTAGTCAAGCAGCTCTCTATGCACTCAGAATCCTACCATGGCTCTATAAGGGCCACTGAAGACTCCGAAGATCCCTGCACAAGTTGGGAATAACAAGCACTATGAACTATGCAAATACTGTGAAGATAAGGAGGACTTTTCTGAACATATATCAGCAACAGTTTTGCAAATTTTCCCTTTTGGGGATAGATTTGTACCTTTTTTAACTGTTGTAGCCCGAAAAAATATTCATTTTCTGTCAAATCTGTTTATCTTAATATGAGAAGTGATACCAATAGACTATGATACAAGCATAGATGTAAAGTATTAAGCGAATTGAAATCGACTGTTTAAAAGAAATTGCCAGAGTTCTACCGACCAATTAGTCTGCTAATTGCTACGTCACTTCGAAGAGGAAATCAACATGCAGTGGTGCTCAAATCATAACCAAAACAAATTTGATACACGCTCCAAAACGACACCAGTCTCCCTTTTTTTTGGAGCCGAGCTGTTCGGCACATCTAAATACAAGAAGTGAGGTTAAAAATGATGATCTCAGTACTGAAATATGTACGGGAACTTAGTGATTTGTAGAGGAGTATAAACTCAGTTACATTTTGAGGGAAGCGAAAGCCGAGGTTTAACAGAGAGTATCTGAGTAGGTAAGCCAAATTCGGTTGTAAAGGTAGAGGAATGTTCTCGGTGCACTGGTTGTGGTTGGAGTGGCAGCTATTGCTAAATATTGTGTTGGCCAGGTTGTTTGGGAGAAGTGTTAACTCTTGTGAGGACAGTTTTGTGAAAATGATGGTCAAATATTGTGTATAAGTCAGTTTACTAAAATATTTGATAAGAATTCGCTTGAAAGAATAGTGGGTGTACAAGAAATCGTTTAGTGAGCATTACTGTGCGCCGTCAGCTGATCGTATTTACCATTTTGAGAGTTGCGAATTGTCTTAAAAAAAAACAAAAGTTAAAAAAAAAAAAAAAAAAAGATAATCGTTTACAAAAGAGTCAGTATGGAAAAAGGAAATATGCAAAGAAACGCCAACAAAAGCCAAATTCACACGACTCGGAAGGGAAATAAGCCTCAGTTATTTATGAAATAAAGAGGTTAAAAAAAAGAAGAAGCCTTTAAAAGGACGGAGCCAAAGCGTGGTCGTTTAATTTAGTGAAGGCCCAGAGGCTATAGTTTTATTTCATGATGAAGGAACATCATTTACGTTGTAAGGTGTTATGGTGGGATTTTTCTACCCAAACTAAAATTTTTGTAACAACGATAAATGCGGTGTGCAACAAGGAAATATTAAAAGAGCGTTTCCATATATCAAACCTTTTGGGCTCAAATCAACAAACCGGTTCGGTTGTTATCTTATTATATAAAAATATAAAGAAATGGGGAGAATGAAAATCAGGAAAAATTCAGTGTTCCCGAACTTATAAAAGCAGTTGAATTAGCTTGGGACTCGATTTCATTAAATTACTTGGCCAGCTTTCAATTCCTTCCAAACCGGATACTAAGTTTTGGAACGGCAAGGTGGCTCGACGCATTCTTAAACATATTTTTTTTCTTCTAAAATTACATCGATGCCTATTTTTTTTTTTACAAAAAAGGCTAATTTTTTAAGTGTCCTATTCAAGTGACGCAATATTTGAGCCCCAAATTGGACGGATTATGTTAAAATTTTTTTTTAATAGTCAAGGCTGTACCATTTCAGCTGGTTAAGAAAATGCAATAAATTATCTTTAACTAAAAAAATTAGTCTTACCATGGTTTGGAGCAGTCGATCGAAAACACACTTAGTCCTATTCAAGTTTCTTATTTATATTCTTTCACAGCTTCCAGCTCTGTCCGGTCCAGATACCACTTCTCCGCTCTTGCAAGGCGCCCTCTGCCATCTCTATCAACCATGATCTTGGACTTCTCTGTGTTTATGATAAGGCTCCACTGTTTGCAATACTCAGATAATCTATCAATTGTTGCATCTCTTCCGCACTTTCGGACAGCAGCATCATATCATCAGAGTATTTTACAAGTGACAGCTCCAAGTCTTGGAGTGATTTAGTGCATTTCAGCAATATTTTTGTATTTTTGGCTCATTATAATTAAATAAATATACTTTCCCAACAAGGCTAGTAGTCAATTTCTTCGAAATAATATAGAGACTGAAAACACGTTGAATGTTTTCATTGGACTATCAATACTGTTGATAGAACCCATCAGGGGGGCTCAGTACTGAAATTAGCGCTGATTTTGAAAAGAAAAGTGAAAACCATGGCTTCCCTTACTTGCTCTTCGGTCATAAATTGAAATCACTACTAAAATCACTAATGAATTAAAGCAATTTCTAATGATTATGCCTTAAATTATGTAATTATAACTCCGAAATTCACTTCTAATCGGGAAAAGCGACTACCAACAACACAGTTCGTTGGAAGAGAGAAGTGTTTGAAAAGTACAAACAGAAGACACCTGGAATAGTTGGTACGGCAAAGTCCCTAGACACCAGTGTAGAATAAAAGACAATGTAAGATGAGTTACAATAGAAAGTTGGCATTTATAAAAGGTTCATTAAGAACCAATTAGACTAGCTGAGAAGGATATTTAAGGTTGCTACAAAGAAGCTGCAATTGAAGTGGAATGATATATGATTTGACCTCAACAGGAACTGCAGAGAAAGATTAAGTATATGGGGTAGAAGTGCTGTAGCATTCTGAGGAATAGTTTGTCTGGTGGAAAAGGAGAATCAAGAACTGTGTGAAAATCCTTTCCAAACTCATGCATATAAAAGGGCTATAGGGTGGGGTTAGGGATAGGTGGGGCTGGGCTGGAACAACAACATCCACAACACAGTTGATAACTTGTCTTTCATACCAAACTTACCAGACCCTTCTGCAGAGAGTCAACCACTATCTTGAGAATCATATAGGTCCAGATAACATGCAGCACCAGCAGCATTAACAGCAACGAGTTGAATATGTAATAAGCTGGGAACATGGGCAGAATGCGGGGAGCCTCCACAGATGAGCTGCAATATTGATATTCCCATATGGTATTAGTACTCCCCTTCTGCTCCCAATCCTTACTGGGTGTACTCACCTGTAGATTATACGCGGATAGAATCCCAGACGCGTCACAATCCACACCACAGTGAAGATGGCAAAGATCGCATCGCACAGCTTCTGATAGTTGGCATATTTCGTTAGTTTGGCCGCCTCCAGGAAGATGTCGGCACAATCGTGCACCACCAACACCAAAGAGCCAACGCGATGCAAATTGCACACCCAACTGAGGGACATCAGGAGCAGGGTGACCATGTGATGTATGAACATTTGCCAAAAGTCCTTGCGCTTCACATCAAAGAACTGAGTGGCTGTGAGTGACCAGTAAAAGGACATGGAGATCATGTAATACCACCAAATGTCACCACTGATCGACTAGAGAGAGAGAGGAAAACAAAGAAAGTGTCAAGCTGCGAATGGAGATGCAGGCTACTACTACTAATGCTCACCTGATGCGGATAGCCATACCAACAGGTCTTCACATCCCAGAACCAGGGCTTATCCCACAGCACAATCACGCCAAAGATGAAGCTATATAAATAGTAAATACAGCGCCAGGTATTCTCACAGAACTTGACCAATGTGGAGGGTTTGTCCTGGGCACGACGCAAACGCCACCAGCGTTCTATTTGTCGTTCACTCAAGTCCGTTTGCTTGGACAGCGGAGCCAGCTGAAAGGGAGAAAGGGAGTTTGAGAGGAAGTTTCTAGTGGCTACACCACAGACTACACTTACCCGTTTGTTATCCAATCTCGACGATTTGGCATAGGCCGTCTCTAATATAGGAACATTTGCTGCTTTCTTAGGTCTAGAACTACGTATGCCCAGGGATTTACCCACTGGTGATATCCAAAAGCTGCAAAGAGATAAAGAAAGCGGATATTACTTAAGGGGAAACAGATAAAGAAGCTACATAAACATTTTAAAGCTTAAATTTATACATAAAAGGAGCATCGCTAGCAAGAGAATTCATTGCTTTCTCTTTAAAACTGTTTACTCATTTGTTGGTCCTTCGAGCCGGATGTTGAAATTGCCAGAATGGAAAGCAAAGCACTTTATCTTCACTTTATCACATTTCCCCTCGTTACAAAGTCGCCTTAAGCTCTAGGACCTATTTTGGAAGCACTTTTGTTTCATTGCTTCATAAAACATGGCGCTTAGAATCCTACATTAGCACAGACTACCCCATCTTATCGTAAACTAAAGCTTATGAGACCAGGAATGGACACTAACAACATAAAGACGACTCCAAAAAACTAGACAGGAGTGAGAGCAGCATTAGATGTAGAAACAACATTTCCGTAGCCAAGCGGATAACGCCTTTCTAATGTTTAAGATTCCCAACCACTGGCATTCAAAGTTCTATTGGTAGCGCGTCATTCTGACTGATATCATCAGCAAGTTGGACTTGCTATTTGAAACAAGAACAATTTTGAAGCATCTTTTGAAGTCATACTTGAAAAGTACAAGAGAATTGCTGACGAAATGGGCAACCGCTGAAATGGAGAAGCTATTTTTTCCATCTGCTGGGAGACGACGACAAACACAGTGCCGACTTTTAAGATGTAGAAGCTGCCATTAATCGACGATATGAAGATTTATCATGAAGTCTTTTAAGACATATGCTAAAGTGTTCAAATATGGCGACGAAAAATGGTTAAGGTGTGACTTTAGACCACATAGCTGGTCTGTGGTCACATGCACCAATGAGATACAAATATCAATATACCCACCCCCATCCTTGAAACTTTGACAATAGCTGAACCGACTTGTACTCTACTGCAAAGGAAATCAAAAAGCCACAAACCATCTATCTACAAAACTCTGGGAGATATGACGTTCTTTTCAAATTGCAAGAAGTATAAGAAGTTTATGTCCCATACATGTCGAACCTCAATCTCTTACCATTTCTGAGATCTGTGCAATCATACGGACAGACAGAAAGACAGATGCTTCCTTCTGGCTATTACTAAATAAATGCATGTACGATCGTTCCTATGACAGCTAATTCAACCTTATCGTACAAATCAATTTAATGACATTTTGAACTTTACTATCAGGGCTTTCCCCAGAAATCCGTAAACTCTTGCTTTTCAAATTAAAACTAATTGCCTTTATATAGAGGAGTGACTCAAATATTCTGGATTATTAAATACGTTGAAAATATGTTAAGCGATTTGAAACCGTTTGTTTAAAGTCAAGTAGATATCAGTTTAGGGTCCAAAAAAAAAAAAAACCGAACTTTTTTGGCTTTTCACATATAAAGTCTTCGACGTTTATTGATTATTGTTTGTTTATAAAAATCTCTGAAGATTTTAAGCACACCCCTGTTATTTATTAAGCTTCTTTCTAATACTAAAGTGAACAGAGATATCGATTTCATCGATTTCGATTTCATAATTCTTTTCTAGGTTCAATATTCAGGATCTAAGGTGGAGCATTTAGGGTTAAACTAACTTGAGCTAAGGCTGGGCAGTGCATGAGCAAAGGCTGAGCAATGGTTGAGCTAAGATTAAGCTAGGGTTAAGCTAAGGTTGAGCTAAGGCTGAGCTTGGGTAGAGCAATGGTTAAACAATCGTGGAGTAATTTGGAACAGTTTTTTCGTCGTTATCTTGATAACCGTTACGAATTTGGTTAAAGCTGTATTTTCAATTGTATTTTGTCTCCTATGAGTTTCTCGGGGGTATGAAATAACGCCAGGTGAAATAACGCCCGCGGGTGTTATTACACTTTTAGGAGTGAAAGAACGCCTACGGGTGGCAAGTCGATTATTGTGAGAAACTAACCGCTCCCTGTATCCATTTGAATATATCTCAATGGTTTTGCATAAAGTGGGAATGCCTAAGTCCCGGTTTATGGTGGTCTTTCATACATACCGGTGCACGTTTAAAATTCTTCTAAGTAGGGCTTACACATACATCAACTCTCATAATGGTGATGGTGCAGGCCGTTCCCCAACATGTAATACCCCAGTTAAGAGTAGGGAGGACTATGGTCTTAAAAAGCCTGACTTTTGCCGAAGTAACCAGTCCATCTTCCGGAGCTTTAAGCGGGCAGAGCCACACACCCGATTAACATGGAGTCTCCAGGTGAGCCTCCTGTCCAGTGAGAAGCCTAGATATGTAATGGTGTAAGTCGAGTCGAGAAGTGTAAAAGTAGCATGCTGCGTTTTCTCCACATTAACACCTATATTCTATCGTGAGGCCCAACATTCAAATTCGTCGAGAAATTCTTGTCTTTTTCTAGGGGCAGAACTGCGACTGTTGCTTGAAGCCAAAGAGATAGTGTCATCGGCATAGGTGGCAGTAAGTGAACCTTGGATATCAAGATATGGAAGATCAGCAGTATAAGCTGTGTATAAAACAGGGCCAAGAACACTTCCTTGCATAGGACGTAACAAGCTTCACGCGAAGAAAGCTCTGTCTGTCAAAAATAAAGATGGGTTTTAATCATGCGACTCACGAAGGCTGGCGTACATCTAAAAATACTGCGAAAGTATTTTTTCCAAAGGCATCGAAGATATGATTAACTACTGTGACTAACTGTGACGGCTGGAAATCAAATGTATTGGAAGCGGACTAAAAAGAGTCATTAGCCTGTTGTTCAGCTGCACCGGTGCGGCATTAACGAATTCCTTAAATCTTCGTAGTGAGCACTTGCTACCAGACCGACTTTCAGCCAAGTATTTGCCTAACGAGTTTTGTATGGGAATGTAAGCAAAACATACCGATCGGTACGACCCTGCATTACCAGTCGTTAGTGTGGTGATGGGTGCAAACTATAGTTCAAGTACTTGACTAGCGCTCTGATTCATTACCTGTCGTTATCAACGCGACTGACGCTCAGTGATGCATCAGTTCGTTAGGCCTGGTAGTGCTAGAAGTCGCTCAAAAATCTTTCAGAAGGTAGGCAGTAGGCTGGCTAATAGGGCGATAAGAGTCCACATTATGTGGGACCTTGTCCTTTTTCGGTACCACGACCATTAAAGCACGTTTCTAAGGGCTTGGAAAATGACCAACTTCCAAAACAGCGTTAAATAGCCGACATAAAAAATTGCTTCATTTGGGAGTCCAATCCAGAGGCTTTACAAGGCTTTAATCGCTTTATCTGTTCTTTGATCTCTTCCTCATTAATCGGACGGATAGTACAGGGTGGACCAAATGCGAGACCAAATCGCAATATGGTGATCTGCTCTCAAAGGGCGTGAATCTGTTCTTCGGATCACGAGCAAAAGCATCCGCAATAGCCTCATCAGAATGAATCCATTTCCATAATGCAAGGCCATGGTTTTGGTTTGGGTCAACGGGGCCAAGCTTCTCCACGAAAAAATCTGACTTGGCAGTGCGCAGAATACTCCTTAGTTCCGCTGTGACAGTCTTCCATCTAGCAAGATCAAGAGGGTATCGCGTCCTCATCCAGATGCGCCGCAATGAGCGCTTGCGTCTCACCAAAGCAACAATTTCTGGCTTTGAACTTTACCAGGAGAATGGAGACACACGCGAGGTCCTAACAATAGGACCAGCAGCAGAATGGATTTTGTCGACAAAGCTAC